>CAJNOQ010000264.1:0-58700 GCA_905250885.1 Didymodactylos carnosus | reverse complement strand
TTGAAATTTGATTATGATCTAGTTTTGAGAGACGTTTCTTCAAAAGAAAGTTTTGGAAAACACGACTTATTCCGATTTTTGACGTTTTAATGACGTTTTAAAACGTCACCCGTCCCCAAAGGGTTAAATTATAATAGATTGAGCCAATAGTATGTACAGTTTGGTTACTGTCGCTGCCTGATCTTGGATGTTGATGACTGAACTGTAATCCGTTGTTTGACGTTGATTTAGTCAGCTGAGACGTGCATGAAGCTAATAAAACAGATCATGTAACGAGCGTGGATAAAAGTGAATGAAAAAATAATAATAAAACATTGTTTGATAATTATAAAGGATCATTTTAAAATTGATTCAATCAGTTGTTTTCCGTACATCTAAAAGAGAACGTTGTTCCATATTTTTCGAATAACATCTTTACAGTCTTGATGAATTTTTCCGATGTATAGTCCTGTCTTATCAGTTTCTTATATATAGACATAATAGCAGCTCGGTACGTGGACGTTCTTGACAGACGAAGCATCTGTCCAGTCACAACGCCATAACCATAGCTTTGGGGAAATTTCCTCCTAAATCCGGATAGTTAACTATGTCAAATCCAAACTTACTACGTTTGTCATACGGCTTTTACACACTCGCCTTGATTACACAGCCTTGTTTTCCCTTTCTCTCTATAGTACATAGGTTATTTTCTATTTTGTTCTGATACTTTCCTTGCTTCACTATCATATTCAAGAAAAAGTCTGGCACAATATAGTTTTTTCATCCCTTTATTCTTCAGCAGTAATAAAAAAGAATGATGCATAACTAGACATACACTAATATTGGTTCAAGTCTATGTGTAACTCTGTGCTTGTACCTCTTGTCTAGATAGAAATATCTTATATTGTAGCAAATTATGTGCTGTCTAATCCCAGTTTAATAAAATAATTTTGTATCAACACGCTCGAGACACTCTCTAAAAAAAATAGGCATTTTAAAAAACCTAAAAAGGGTTCGGGAAACTGCAAATGTACGGAATCCTTTAAAAGGTTTAGTAAGGGGTTTTTGACCTGTTCTAAACCGTTTTCAGATTTCAGTTGCAAATGGAATATCTATTTTTCCAAGATATGATACAATCTACCGCAATTTTAAGTCTAGTCATTTTAATTCATTATTATACATAATGTGATGTTTCGAAACACAGACTTAAAACTGCTATAAATTGTATCATATTTTTACTCAAACTTTGCCTGTGCAAAAACAAAATTATTTTTCCAAGGATAGTTTCTTTAATTGAAATGATATGTTTGCTTATAATTTGGGCATTTAACGATTCTATTTTTATATATAGAAAGGAAACGAATGATTGTAATAATGGGAGAAAAATTGAACTAAGGGAGTTTTTTCTGAAAGAACAATACTTACTTCTTTATGTGGGCTAAACTGAGAAGCAAGAAAAGATTTTGCTTCATTGGTTGTAAGGCAGACTTCATAAAAGGATTTGTATCTCTTATGGGTCTTGAGTCTGGCAAATTACAAAGAAAAGCACATAGACCAGAAAAGAGTTAAAGTGTAGAACAGAAAAAGAGAACTATTTAAGTTGTACTAATATGATATTCTGAATGACTGTTACGAACAGTCATGAACCATGATTGAGGTATTTTACCTGTTCTCTAAATAAATGGGTAGTTTTCAAAATCCGAACGCTTTTTTATTGTTGCTTCTAAATCCAAAAAGGCTATAAGTATTGTACTGAACCGTTTTGGTTTTTTAAAATACTTCTTGGACAGGTATTTTAAGAGAATAAAGGGTTTTTTATTAATGTCACAAAACCCTAAAGGTATTCTACTTAGGGTACTTTGGGTACTGTATTTATTTCTTGACTAAGATGGTTTAGGAGTTGAATTGAAAAACCTTTGGGATTTAGCAGCAATAATGAAAAACCAATTTTTGGTTTTTTAAGATAGTAAAAGGGTTTATATATCAACCCTTTGGGTTTCGTAACGAAAATAGAATACCTTTAGGGTTTTGTGACATTGACAAAAAACCCTTTATTATCTTAAAACACTTCCAAAAAGTATTTTAGAAAACCAAACCGGTTTAGTAACGATACAAAACCCTCAAATGTGCTACTATACCCTTTTGGGTTTAGAAACAGGAATGAAAAATCGTTTGGGTTTTTTAAACTGCCTATTTTTTTTAGAGAGCAGTAAGGTCGAAGTTAATTCCGTGTCAAGTTCAATGGACTTGAATCTGTTCAATTCGCATTTTTGAGGCCTGTGCGTGACCTGCACCTCAGGTCTCCGCCTCCGGTCTTAGCTGAATTTTTGATTTGATACACAACTAACAGATCCTACGTGACGTTGCGCCTTCTTCGGCAAAAATGGTTAAGTCTTGTACTTTTGTGTGAGTAAAGTATTTTTATGCATCGGGCCGCTGTAGCCTTTCTCACTGAATAGTTGCCACTCTGCTCTTTCAAATATTTACTATTTCAGTAGTGTCTTATATAAACGGACAAGGGCGATCATATGTTTATTTTCTGTTTGAAAATCTCACTGGAGACAAAATAATTTTAAAACCTGAGAAAAATATAAAAACATTCGTAACAGTAGAAATGGAACACAGACAGGTCTAATCATGATAAAAATCGTCTACTATTTTCCTTTTACATACATCGAAAAAAGATGAGCCAAAATTTAGTTCTCGTCATACGCTTTTTAATTCTCCTAGAGAACTTTTTGAAAGCGATAATGATATGACAGTGAAGAAAAAAACTTGTATATTCTTTTTTCTTGTTTATATCAAATACTGTAGATAGTGGAACGAGAGAAGAAGAGAATAAATACTGTAAAAGGTGTTCTCTTTCATTCTTGCATTTTCGTTCCACTATCTACAGTATTCAATAAACAGGAAAAAAAGAATATACAAGTGAACAAACTGTATAAAAGGAAAATTTCAGTACAACATTTTTTACTTAGTGTAATTTAAAAACAGTCTGACAAAAATTACTTTGTGATTGAAATATAACGAGTTTATTAAAATAAAGTATTCTTTGAGAAAAAAGCATTACTTTCCGAACTCCGCACACTTTTATTTAATTTCAAATTGAGATCAAAGAATCTTCAAAGGGCGATGAATGGGAGGATGAAAGTGTGCGGAATTTGGACATGAACGAAAAAAAGAGTTTATTCAATCAGTTCTAATTAATAACACTATGTGTCCATTCAATTAGAATTTATTTCAACGTCACATTATAAAACATTTTCCAACTAAATTCCGACTAACTCTAGAAAACAGTTTAAACTCGAAAGATTTATAATTTAATTTATATAAATGTCCTAATTATAATTAAGAAGGTTGCGACCAAATCACGTACATTGTATAAATAGCGAGCAAGCGTAAGCGAGCTCAAAGTGACGCCTACTCTCTAAAAAAAAATGGTACATGACCGAACGTGGTTCAGCAGTCGTTCCCCAAACTCATAAATGGTTTCATGTTTTTTTTCCATACCGAGAAAGGTCCGTAGACGAAAAAGTTTGATAAAATTCTTACTAAAGTGACAAGGATCAAGCACTGAGTTTACGGAACCAGATAATGGTTCCGTATCAATCTTTAGCTATCGAGTGGCGGCAATTGACACTGAGTGCAGTGACATTCAACCGTGTGCCTGTTTTCAATGTTTTACGATTTTGTCAGAGCATTATGCATACTACTACAAATTATATAATAGTGTTTGTTAAGAAGGTCCTCGGACTTTAGGAGCTTATATCTCAGAACGACCTTCCATGACTTTGATTCCACAGAAAAAGCGCACAATGTAATATAAAACTAAAAACTTTTCTGCACGCTTCTGAAGATTCGGAGGAGGATTGCAAGTATTTCTGATTGATTCGTCATACTAGACTATCTATATGCTGTAACTTTTATTATTATCCGTAGTATTATCCGGGCTCCCCGCTTGAAATATCTATCAGACTACTATCCGGTATGGTTGTGAGTACTTTTTAAATAAAATGTGAATGAAAAGTGATAGAGAGTTCGAGTTTGATCATTTTGTAGTAAAAATTACAGGTTATCTGTCTAAGTGAAAATATCCATATTTGATGAGATTTACCATGGTATACTTGACGGATGAAAAAAGTGGTGACCACTCGATCCTGAAGGCGCAATGGATCCAAAATTAAAACTATATGCTTAGATAGCACAAAGTGTGCTCTACATACCTAGGCAGATTTGGAGGTGCTGGTTCGGGAACTATAGCAATTTTGTTTGACTTATCAATTTCTATCCAATTGAGCCTAATAACTTGAGAAATAATTTCAGGCATACATATTCGATCACGCCAGGTTTCATAACCATGTTTTTTTAAAAGAAAATTTAGGAACTCAGTGAAAAACTGTAGTACGTGAATCAATCTGTTTTTTTTAATGTTAACGCAGTTTGTATATGCTGTTGCTACGATTTCTTCTGCTGTTCTGGCTTAGAAAATTTACCTAAGCTTTTTCGAGAAAGACTACATTTTCTTTAGAGTAAGTCATCTCCCCACTATCAAATTTCTGGTTACGTCACTATTTTTAGGCAAGAATTTCCGGTCTTTCACTGAATGAAAGATGAAAATAAAGATAATACTTTGAGTATAATCTACCCTTATCTCCAACCTATGCGAAAACTGACTCTTAATTGCTAAAATGAAAGAAATTTTATAATATTCCAAAAATTTATGTAATTTTGACTATATTCTAATAATGTAATCCGATTCATGATTTTAATCAAAACCAATAAATTGCATACTTTATGTGCTTGAAACACTGATATAACGGCAACTAGCGGTTTTATTGAAATACTCATAAATTTGATACAATGTATTCGGCTTTTATTATTCTGCATATTCTTCTGAATTGAATACAATTAAGAAAAAGAAGCTTAAATAGACAAGGTATTTATTTATGATACTCTTTATACAAACGTTTTTAAGCATATTTCTCTGGAAAAAAGCTTATAAATAAATCATATTTTACCTTTCGATATTGGAAGCACCTGCTTGGACACGGATGTACAAATTTCAGCGACAGCGAGCGCCAGTCCGACTCTGAGGAGTGTACATGTATACGTAATCGACTACAGTGAAGCAAAGAATTGATAGAGGGCGTTAGTAGTGAGTATTTATAAAAGTCATACGATGTAAATTGGCGTTCTTTATTTTTAACACAACGAAAATACACATCGTTAAAATTTTGCGATTGCGAACGGGAAAAAAACGTCATTTTAATCGCGCTTCGTTTTAGAATATTTCGCAGTGTCAGATAGAATGGACAATTGTAGTTGATCCAGCACTAGGGACGGTTAAAGCTGAAAATCATAATATAGAAAACCTAGCTCATTCGTGTTCATTCGTGCCCTAGTTGTTAGCGAATTTGTATGAATTTTCTCGCTAACAAGCTTATGGTATCTTCGTTTATATGTTGTTTCTCAAAGGTACGATAGATAAAGAACGGGTGGATATTACTTATATCTTATCTTATCGTGTAGAAAGACTCTTTGTAATTATGAGTATAATTCAAAAAAAGGTAATTCACAATGAGTACGGGTGCCAACCAGCTGAAGCGAGACGTTATTTCACTGCGCTGAGCTTCATTTATCTATCTACATTATTTAAATATTTTGCTGAAAAATCTTCACTTTTGTCTGAAACAAGGTCTTACAGTTATGAAAGGAACGAGCGGTAGATGAGCGCTATTTGCTCTTAAACTAATATAAACTCATTTCATGTTACATCACAAATGCTGTTTGATGAGCGGAAGATTGAACAGATAGTGATTTTACTCCAGACATGTAGATGACAAAATACAAGCTCAATTGTGCCATCAAAAATCGACTTTTTTATCCTTAAAAGTAGGTACAGCCGCACATATCACATATTGTCCGGATCCTCCTCCACTCATCCGCATTTGAAACTAGCTACCAAACTCATAAAACTCCAGCTGTCGCGTTAACAATAACTCACACTCGCGAGAATTCAACCTCTTCATTATTAATTTATCCTTTTAGTAATCCGTGTCCCTGTTTTCTTTCTGGAATTGATTTTCGAGTTTTTCTGACTTACCTTTTGAAATCTGTCGGTATCTTTTTTCATCGGAACGTCGTTTGCCCTTAATCAAGTTGCGTGAGCCAACGAACAAATTGAACTTTTTTTGTGACTCGAATTTGTCCGTTATACTCGCACATGCGAAAAAGGTTTTTACATTGTCAACATTGAACCGCTATTACAAAAAACTAAAAACAATATAACGATGAATTTTCGTTTAATATAAAAAATTTTTGTAATTCTAATTTGATTTGTTTTCAAACATATAATAAAAACTGTTGCATTTTGCGTTCTCTCTTTTTCGCTTTTTTTCTCAAATACCCAAGTGCTATCTTAAACCAATATGAAAAATGAATGATATCTGTTTCATGGGAACAGTCATATGATCAAATATATTTTGTGCAATAAGAAGTGTGTACGAAAATTATCTCTGATATAAAGATAATAAATCTGAAATGAGCAATGAGAAAAAAAGCTGTTCCTCCATTTACAATAAGATTTATCGTATAAAATTAGGTACACATTAAATGAAATTTTTTGCTTTAATAAGAACATTAATGGCGTTATTATTGCTTATCTAAAACTGCCCTATAAATAAGTATTTACCTGAGCACAGCGTCCTCTTTTATCTCAAATCTTAAATCTGACTTGTTATTTGGCAGATTGTTAACCATGGAAAGCCACATTCATCTAAAAAAATATCGTTGATGAGTTGTGGTCTCAACAGAATGATCAATACACTCTTAGACGCTGATTTCGCATCTCATTACCAGTAATTCTCTCAAATACTTTTGAGGCAAAGCAATCCATATTGAAAGCTAACTAAAGAACTTTTTAGATTTTGTTGACTGAACCGCTTGACGTCGTATTTCAACTAAAAACGTATGTTGAGAGAAGAGGCACACATACATATAGGTCAAAATTCTCATGTTATTGTTCACAAAAAAGTCTAAAGTCGTACTAAATATAGGCACTAATAACTGTTAAAAATCTTACTTGAAATTCAGTGTTTTCATCATGTCCAAATAGAAATGTTGAATAGAAGTTTGATTTTAGAAACCAAGAAGGCTCGTCTCTACACTTTTGCTGTACATGAAATAAAATAAAATTTATCAATGGTAATGTCCATCATCATCATCATTATTGAGAATAGAGAAAATTAGCGTTTAAAATTCACACATATTTGGTCAGAGATCGATCCGTATAAGCTTTTGTCAACAAATAAAAGCTTAAAAAAACGAAGAAGAAACGTCACCTGAATATATCTATTTTGAATTGAAGGGGGAGAGAAAGAAAATGAAATTGAAGTACGTAACCAACAATATGCCTCGTCGTTCATGATGATTGAAGGATAAAACTATGCAAACAATCATCTTTCTCTTTTAAGTAGTAAATCATCTACTGATTGAGAGTTCGAAAAAGAACGAAAGTCAATCCTCAAATAGTTAATTAATAATTGTAAATTATGTCAAGTATCTTGCGTGTGTATGCGGATGAGAGCAACTATTATAGTTAAAGATATAATCTAAAGTGGTATTTTGCTTTACTTTTCACGTCCTTAAAAGCCTTCTCTCTTACGTAGGGAACGTCTTTATTCTAAGTGAAGTAACGAGCAGTACGAGAGTTCTTTAATGAACGTCGACAAGAATGTTTTATGCAACAAGGGTATTTATGAGCAATCCGATTTCTCTAAATTATTTCTAGATAAATGAATGAACCAAAAAGATGACTTCCGTGTAACTATATATGTAGAAAATCGATAGAATAAATCAGAAAAAGTGATTAACGTTCTTTTGAGTCCTGCAGATCAAAAATATTATAAGACGGTGACATCCATTTGTGACAATATTACTGAGTAGTACTACGTGTTTTGTAAAGTTAAATGATTGTTATTTATACTACAAGTAAAATAAACCAAAACACATTTCATGACTAGCACATAAAAAGTCTTTGCTGAATATTTGGATATTTTAGGCGGTAGGTCATGCATTTTTGTCTTACTAACTTATTTGATTTGACCATGAGCTTCTGCTCTTCGTTAAAGTACGATGTTTCTTTCTCATATTTCAATATATAATTATAAAAGAACAGTTATAAGTGAGCTTAACATAACTTGAAAGCAAATCATAGGAAATGGCATATACGTAACACACACAGACATATGCACAGCATGACTGAAGTTAATATATCAAATCAAGTCCACAGGTCAACTCATTTTTGATTTGACTTATCCATGTCTGATTTTGAGTATCGTGTGTAATTTTTCCGTTGCAAGAAACATGTTTTGGTTTTGCACATTCATTGCTTGCCTAGATATGATAGCATTTCTAAAATACAACGTATTTAACATAGTATTAAAATCTAACGGCGTCTGATACAAGTGGTTTTGATTTAGATATCATATGAAGGGATGAATCTTTACAGAATGATGAAAAACCTTCATGCCTTACAGTGTGTAATGGCTGTGCTAACAGATTCGAAGTTAGTATCTGTGATGGTAAGTTACTGTACACCTTCCACAGAAAATTAAATATTAAGGTAGAAGAAATGTCGGACTGGTAAAACCCAAAACATTGATCTTTTATAAAAACAAATAAATGTACACAATTATCGAAAAAAAAAACCTTAATTTGTTGTTGTTGGTAGTAGAACTCGATGCATATAGTATGAACCATACGTTTGTCGAACATTTGGATTTCGTTTTATTGAATTTGTATTCAAATTATTATTTAACGTTGTGACGTTTCCAAATGCATCGACGGGCGATCGGCGAAAAACATTTGCCGAACGAGCTCGTTGCATGGCTGCTGCAGCTGTTGTGGTTGATGATGCTTTAAGGTAATTTGCACTATTTTCTCCAATGTTGCTATTAGCCATAGCATTTGCAAATACTGGATGCTTAATGGATGCGGTTGATGACGAAGCAGTCATAGGAATATTTGGTCGTTGCATGAATCGTGGATTGTGTGGCATTTTTTGAATAGGCATCTGTTTCATCGATGATGGTGTTTGTTGGCCAGTGCTAGAATTCGTCACTGTTGAGTCCTTACTCGAAAACTGACTAACAATGGGCATAGTTTGATAGGGTGTATTGCATTGAAACGCAATTGTCGTGGGGCGCAAAACTGTTCGATTTAGAATATTCGATGAACTGGAGATTGCAGACGATATGCGAGTAGGAGGAGGAGGAGCAACTATTGTGGAAGTTGTTGTATGAAAGTTACGTGAAGGAAGCGTACTTGTGATTGGTAGTGATGTGCTGGTACTACTTGGCTGAGTGGTTAGGGCCGTTATGGACACATTATTGTACGTGCTGTTCGTAGCCGAGATATCATTTGTATTACTCGTAGACCGTACTGCTGTTGGTAACGTTGCAGAGCGAATTCGGCCATTTCTAATTACTGGCTGTTGTTGTTGCACACTTGTTGCTGATAAAATGGAATTTTCAATATTTGCTGATAATATAGATGTATAAGTGACCACACTCGATTCAGATGGTGTACTTTCCCTAAAGACATAAGATGGTTGCTGTTGAGTAGAATATCCGAACGAAACGTTTCGTTGATTATTATTAGGATGTTGTTGTTGTTCGGATGTGGTAGTGATTGGAATGGATACCACATTCATCGGATGATGACTATCTGAAATAACGGGAGTTATTACTGATCGATACGTGTAGTTGACATTATGCTCATTGTCATTTGATGACACTAAAGATGGTGCACTTCCAAATGGATCAGATATACTTTTCCAAGTGTTTGAGGGAGAGGCGATATTTAATATATACGGATTATTATATAGAACAGAGTGTGGAAGGCTGTATCTCAGAGTAGACGTATTGTTATGGATAATCGATTTTTGTGGAGAATCTGAGAGCATACTGGTTGTTATTGACTCATTAATATTGTTATTTATAGTAATGTCTGTGGTATTATCTGATTTGGTCTCTGTCAAATCCATTTCATATTCTTGATTTTTCGAATCATTTGATGTTACTACGATAATAGGAGTCATTGGTGATGGAGATCGTTCGTTTCTTTCAACTTGTAATCTAGATGTAGCGTTAAACGATACAGAATTTGAATCATTTGTACCATTTGTATCATCTGTGGTACCAGTTGTTATTATTCTTGGAGCTTTTGGTCTAAACATCCATTCTGTCAGGCGCGTATTAGTATCACCAAAAGACGGTACGGTAGCGTTTAGGGCAAGGTCTGGTCGATTTCGCACATTACTCGTGTTATTGTAGTACGCGCTACTGATACGATTAGCATGTAGCTTCGTACTGAATGTTGATGGGAGGATATTCGTCATAGAATCATTTAAAGGCGTATTAGAAGAATTAGAGCCTGTGTATGTCCAAGCACGATGTGATTCACAATTTGAATTACGCATCAGATCAAACGACGGTACCTCATGTATAATGGGTACATCATTAAAAGAGACGCGTCGTGGTTGATTTGTCCCTTTTGTTCGTTTTGCAGACAATGAACGAAACGGTCCGATTTGACGAAGATTCGACGTAGTCCCATTCGTTATTTCCCCACTAGCAACCTCGTCTTCATCGATTACCGGTATATGTTCAAGCATAAGATGTATTGGACTTGTGTCTAAACCTTGGCATTGGATGAATTACTTTTTAAGTAGTAAGCCTATTAACAGAATTAACAAAGCAAATAAATTTTGCTTAACATTTAATCAGAGATAAAGTTAGAATTACTTCTTCATTGAAATAAAGTTCACTCAAATAATTCTCTCGCCAGATGGTCAAAATATCAACCTTATTTCAGCTGATAAACCAGAAAGTCTTCCATAACATCAAAATCTCTGAACACGATCTTGTGCGTGACGGAAGAGAGGCGGAATGTAGACGACATGCATAATACTCTAGACAGTAAATTGATACTTCAATAGCTTGCACAAGTGGATGTTTATTTTTTTATTCTAAGCGTAATTCCGATCCAGCAATGTTTTTCAATAACATCGGATACTGAATAAGAAGTATTTCTTAATGTTGCGCAGCGTTTTACAGTACCAGATCAGATCCACTTCTTATACCATGACTGATAGAGGACAATTGCAATTCCATTGTACCGTTTAGAGAAAAAATGGACGAAAAAAATTGTCAAATATAGAGAAACCGAATCGTACATTTTTTTTGTATCACATGAGATGATAACAGGAAAAAAGTTTCTCGAATATCGCTTTCAATATGATCGAGACACTCGGATTCGCCACAGAACTAGTCTAGATCCTTGAAGTTCTTTGGGAAAAAAACTTTGTGTATGGCATAGAAGTGCAAGTATGATACACTATTTGACAGGTCTCAGTGGACGGATGTAGAGACATACATGAGCGACATGCTCAGACACCTGTGAGGGCAGCTAGATCTAAAAACCTTAAGTTTTTAGTCATTCGCCCATCTTAATGAATTTCCTGCTCGAACAGAGACAGTCCGACTTGACCGCATAGTGAGGTCGATAGCGCTTTCAATGAGGGTTCGATTGATATATAATAAGTTCGATCTGTCTTTAGTTATAACGCAGTTATTCACGAAATAATCTCGCATGACAATTTCAAGCTTATTCTCACTTTTCTCTCGAGCCGTAAGTTCTCAGATGCTGCTTTTCTCGCCAGTAGTTGGCTACAACGAGCAGATCAAAGAAGCAAAGTTTCGTCTCAAACGTCCAAAAAATCAGAGAGTTACAGATAAAACAAAATCCAAAATTTCGCGTGACATTTAATGTGAAAATCGTAATTTTAAGTTTTGTTTCAGATTTTTCTTCTCAAGATATATTTTTCTTTTTATCATTTTGGGGCACCGTCTGTTGGCTTCCATTCAAGACCACTCTCAGCTTTTTTAGATAATCCATTCAGCGTGGGCATCGTTTTTAACCTTGCGTGACAGAAAGTCGAATAGTGATTGTAAATATGATTTTCACAAAAAATGATCGAGAAAGTGTGACGAAGGTGCTCACTAGTCACATATTCTGAAAACCGAAAGTGAGACTTTAAACTAGCTGATTTCACTCTACTTCAAATATTAGATTAAGCTAGGAAAGGAGCGTTCTTCCTCGGCAGGTGGCGCCAAAAATCGGCTCCTTGGACCTTGTAAGTAGTATATCTCAGGGTTTCATGGATATCCAGTCTTGATCTTTTCTGTGGTAGTGAGGACAAGTTAGAGGGACAAAACTAAAAGAATATTGAAGATCATACTGAAAAACCATCCTTAAATAGTACATAGTTCACTATTATTTATTCACTATATCACCCGATATGGATGATAGTGGTGGAGCTAAGAAATCCCAATTTGTTTGTATACATCGGACATTTAGCTAAGAAGACGAGTGTTATGTAAGAAATACAAATAATGTATGATCGATAATAAATCTTATTTTCAATACCTGCATGCTTGTAATTACATTACTCATATCTTTTTCATAATTGTTCCATACATTTTTAACCGATGAAAACTTCAAGAATTTTATAGTTAACAAAAACAAAACGCAGAAGTTTATAATGCCAAAAAAAACGAAGAGAAGTATGTGTGTGTTTGTGTGTTGAGCAAAAAGTTTCTTTTTTATTATTATTATTGCAAATCTTTTTTTTTTTTGTGTCTGATGGAAGTCTATTTTAGTTTAAGGAGAACAAAACCGACGAGATATAATCCGATGTGAACTCGTTTTCAAAGTGTTTTTTTTATAACTAATCAGTTCTTCATCTATTGTCGTTATTGTTGATGATGATAATGATAATACTTATTATCTATATCTTTCAACTTCTTTGAAAGCAGGTGAAAATTTTACACATCTTCTAAAGTAACTCAATTACATTTTCTTTTATGTTTTTTCTTTTTGTTCTTCGTTTTGTTTTTTATGAATTCCATTTAAACTTCAATATGTTTACTTTTGAACGTATATAGTATATAATATCGAGAAACACTTTTTTTTTGTTCCGATCCGAGAAATACTTCTCAATAACATTAAGATGAAATGCAAACATGATTGTTGGGAGAAGAAAATGTTATACTTTCTTTTTTTTCTCAAATCAGATACTTTTTCTTCTCCACATTCTCTACATATTAAATTAAAAAAATTTTTAGTTTATTTTGGACTTGCAGGCAGTTAGTTATATTGTATACATAGAAAATATTAAAATCATGTATCATGTTGACTGGGTAAACGAAAAACTAAGCAGTTTTTGTTATTTTAAATAAATAGAACAACAATAGAAAAGCTAATTTAGAGCATGCGAACTATATTCTTCTGAATAAACTTTTTTTTGTGCTTCTATATATGTCGGAAGTTTTTTTAGTTATTTTATGAAAATATAAGATATTAATAAGAAAAACAATAAAAAATGTTCTTAAATGTTTTGATAAGAAAGAGAAGGAAAACAAAATATTACTTCTTCGGCAAGAAAAGTAAAGAAAAGATTTTTGTTTAAGGTCGAAATCAATTAATAGTATTAATCAGTTATTATTACTAGAGCTTCTCTTATAAATACAAAGCAAAATATTTGTGCTTTTCAAGTGATTAATCTTCTAACATACATCTTTTTACGAAAAAAATTTCTAAATATTTCAATAAGCAAAACTGCATCAATATTAAACGTTATTAAGTTGAAAAAAATTTAAAGTGGTTTATTTTAAAAAAAATCCCAATTTCAGACTAAAATAACACCTACCATAATACCTGTTTCTCAGTAATACAAAGACAGCTATCACCAAAAAGAGTTGAGGTAGCACTGAAAATGGACCATAACGTTCTACAATTAACGTAAAACCACGTAAATGCTAGTTACTAGACTTGAAGATCATTCCATCAATATTCTTAATTATCTGTGAAACTTAAGTGAGCACTTCATCAGGTCATCATTTTGATTTAAGTTCATCTTAACTCCATCGAACGTGAGCTGGAGTTAACTATTGACTTAAGACATTTTCACAGTTATCTAAGTCAACTGTGTAACTACCTATGTCCTCATTCCCGACAATTTTCCGACGAGAACTCGCAAAACCCCATTCGGGATCTTGTGCGGATCCTAGTCGAGAATCATCGAGATATCACAGAATACTAGTTTTTGTAGCTGGAGCCCGCTAAAAATGCTGAGATCGTGTTTCCTTTTTGCTGTCATTCTTTCGTCTTCTAATTGAACGGTACCAAGGTCGACTCCCACTGATTTTATTAATTGTAGAAATCAAACTTTTGTAACTCACATTTCTATAGAAATGTGAGTCGTGCCGCTGACGCCGCCGCCCTAGGCGGAATTTTTTTTAAAGTTTAACTGCCACTGATAAAAAAAATTCTCACAACCTTTTCAAAACTATCTGAAAAAGAATTATTGAAAATTAAATTAGAACTTTTCTGTGGTGTCAACTAGAATAATGTATACAAGACAAAAATAAACATTATATTGATATTTATCTCTAAAATATATTATATGGAGCATTGATGAATTCTGTTCCGTTCTTGGCGTATCTCCTTTTATCATCATTCTGTAGCCTACTCCTCTACCTCATCAGTATAGTGATCAGTCGTTATGAAAGTTACTCTACTTTACCTCGTGAACTAAATCCTAGGTATTGAAAGTTTCCGCTGTCGCCGCCGATGATAAAGTAATCGGCTAGCCTCTCTAGGTGTCAACTTAACCGAAAAGTTGTAAAAAAAATTGTTTTGTCAAAATGGAGTACAACTAGCAACTCTCGTTGTAGGCAACATATTTCCGGTCAAAATACTACCAATTATTCTACAATCTGTTTAAAACAAACTAAACATTGACTTGTAAGTCTAAGCTTAAGTTTGGTTCTATGCATGAATTAAGAATATTCATACTGATGAAATGACCTTCTGAGTTTCAGTCTTGACAACTTAATAGAAAACTTACCTTAATTTTATTTATCCTACTTCAAAATTTGTTGTACTGAAGTTATGATTTTGTGATTCGACTAAAGAGTCGTTGTTTGTCTAGCTTAACTTGACTAGAAGAGAGTTCTTTAATAGATTCCAATTGGTTGTAATATAGCAAATTACAGTGTATCAAACATGAGTCATCATGTTTTTTGAAAGGAGGCGATTACTCATATCATACCGATACGATTGCTCTTTTACCGAAGCCGTTGTGTTAACTTTCGGTGCTGTTAAAAGTTCTCTCTATATATTAAAATGATTAATATTTATCTCTTTATCTTAATTTCTTTGAATTATGTATCAGCAGATGTTTATCTACATTTTCCACCTGGTTCAAACAATCGTGTTAATGAACAGAGTGCAGATCGAACAAATGCTCAAAACGCCTTTAACTCACAGGTTCAACTCTTTAATGTTGTGCACGATATCTTTTCTTTTAATAAAACTTGTTGGTGTACATTTATTTAGAATAACAATAAAGGCGGTTACAATGTTCCCGACGCAACAGATAAACCTTATGGAACAAATTCTTCGCTACAATATTATTTGGTACGCTGAGATTGTTTTAGAGATAAAAAAATGCTAGATTACCATTTGTTTTTTATTCGTTTTTAGAAATTTTTTCAAAGTGGAAAAGTTGGAAAAACTATTTTAAGATTTATTTGGACCAATCAGCACGGCTGTGGAGGAGATGAATCAACAAATCCAACTAAACAAAAATGTGAGATTATTTTACAGTATATGTGTCAAAATGGAAACATTGATGAACAAGATTTGGGTAAAATATTTAATTGCTCTTTTAATCCTTGCTTTGAGCAAAATCTGTTATTTTAGATAAATTTCGTAACGGTGTTAATACACTGCAGCAAGGTTATACACCGAACCCTTCATCCGATCAAAAAGGCAAACAAAATGATGTGAACACAGATCGTCGTCTGCATGAAACGTGGGATTATTATAATCGATGTAATAATCGAGAAAGAAACAAAGGTGTGTAAAAACAACAAAATTAGGACATAATATGCAGGAAGAATATTGCAATGATGCTGTGGGCAGAGCACATAAGGATTTAATCTGTGAAGATCTCGAGCAAATGTAAAAGTATATGACAAAATCAGAAGATAATCAGTGATGATAGCAACCTATGGGAAATGAGCAATCATTGAAAAGAGTGTTACTAACGATGCCTCTATACGCAGTCGTCTGGAAGAACCACATTTTAGTTAGTTGTTCAGAACGAACCATATTTCGAAAAAATTTTGACATTTTACTGCAGTCATGCTCCTATGCTGTGACGGATTTATAATGGGTGTAGCCACACTTCTGGTGAGAATGAGGGAATTTTTCTGGATCCGCCAATGCTCCTGTGTAAAAACTTTTTGATAATTGTTAGGCACTAAATATAATTTTAAACTCAGTATAGAAAATATTTGTTTCTAAATAAAAAGTTGTGATTAGCTAATTATAAAAAAATTGATTTTTAAGCTAGCAATTGCCTTTTTAAAAACGTAAGTAAAAGAAACGTTAAAGCATCTAGCACAAATTTGAAGAAAACTGAGCCAGTAGGTGTCGATCACAAAAAGAATAATAAACTTAACGAATGTCACAATCTAGCAACTGTAAAGAAACAGGCAATAAGACTCAAGAGATTCTTTCTTGTACCTTAAATAAAGCTTATTTAATTCGTATGCATTTTTAAGGGCTCTTCACAGCAGAAATAGATCCATCAGGTAATTCGGCTATTTACACCAGACAAAATCGTGCTGGCACTCGTTATGGATACGAGTGCCCAGAAGAACGTGATTATTGGCCGTATATTAGCCCGTGGAATGATATAGCTATTTTGACAAGCAACACTTCCGCTTGCAGGCAAGTTATTCTCAATAAATTTAAATAAAAGGCGACTACAAATTTCACGATGATTTTTGACCCCAGAACGGGATATATGTAGATTTGTAGACGAGGACTTCCTCTATCCAGTGGTGTATATATTGTTGAATCCTAATGTACACTGTCAGAGAAAATTAAATCTCATTAAAGATTCAATTAAAGATCATTTTGCTGAAAAAGTTCCACTTGTGATATAACGTCCAAAATGATCATAACTCCATTAGAAAACATGGTGAAGAGGTGGGAGACATCTCATTTTGTGAAAAAATCTTTACTCTACAAGAATGACTGTTTCAAAACTTTATCAAGTACTGAATGAAAGAGAAAAACGTTTCGAAAGTAAAAAAATAGCGTTTTTTTAGCGTAAAGTAGCAAACTTTAAAAAATTTGTGCCTTACCAGAAGGCCTTGGAGAACTGGGAGCAGTCTTATTTTGTAGAGAACACTTTACTCTATAATGCACAATATTTAACTCAAAAATTAAAAAAATTTCTAAAAAAGTCTAAAAAAAGAGGGATTAAGTTTAGTTTTCTCTGACAGTGTACATTAGGACTCGACAATATATACACCACGAGGTGGAGGAAATCCTCTTCTACAAACCTACATATATCCCGTTCTAGGATCAAAACCTTGTAGTCGCCATTGAGTCAAGTTTAGCTCATTTTATGAGGTTCACTTTCAAGAAATAAATAATTAGTCTCAATATATGATTTTTTACAGTTTTTATCAGCAAGACAGTTTTAATGTGAAACCGCGTTATGAATGTATTAAAATACAAAATGGTACTCGAACGTCATCAAAATTCAATAATCAAGCTCAATGTATTGCAGACAACAGTCAATGGTTGCTATTGTATTCATATCTTGAGAAAGCTACACGTAAGCAATCCATGACAAGTATTTAAGTCGCTTCTATGCAGAAGGGAAGTCATAGGAGAGACGTTGAGAGTAGTGTTGTAAGAATTCACACATCTTTTTCAGTAACGTTACGGTTCTTCTAAAATATACAATATGTCTTTTGTTTTTTTTATAGAATATACATCACAAAGTTCATGTGAACAAGCAACAAATAATCAGTTCACATACAAGTGGGCATGTAAATAATGTTTTACCAAAACTGATTGTTTTTTTCAACTGTTATGCCCTCTAAGTAGTCAGGAGAGACAGTGAAAGGGTCAAAGATATTAAAAAAAATTTATGATTGTTTTTTAAAAGTGACGTAAACTTAAGTAGAAATAAACGAATGTTTCCTATTTACTTGCTTTTCTGTTACAAACTGCTATTATTTTAGTGCCTCATGATACAATGTCTGGTCAAGCAGAATGTCTTGTGTTGAATGCTGTACCATCGTGTATACAGGCATCATGGACAAGATCAAATTATTTAGGTTTAAAAGATGATGCTGAACCAATGTCATTCGACTGGAATTTACCCACATTCCCATCAAACACAATAAAAAGATGTTTAGCTCGTATTCGTTACAACATATCGACTTATGACTATGATATATTCAACATTGATTCAAAAAATAACAAGTATGTGTTGAAACGTAGATATTAATCAATAAAGTTATCGTTCCATTTCTCTATCTTTTTACAGTCAAAAGTCGCCGATACGAACAGATCCGCTCATTACTGTTGATAATGGAATTCAATTAAAAATAAATATAAATACCGCTCAATTTGGTCGAACATTTCAAGATCGTACACATATTTTTGAAATTCAACCACGTCCATGTACGCGTTGATATTTCTTGAAATTTATGATTGAATCGATTTTATTCTTTACATTTTCCTCTAGCTGGAATACAAGACCAAGAAACAATTTATAACTGGAATGTAATGGGAAAGAGAGGAAATATTGTTCAGACCTATCCAGCAATTGAGTATGATTTTACACCGAGAAATTTAATTATAAGTCAAGGTGATTTAATACATATGCAATGGAGCGGTTAGTATTTTTCACGTGTTGAAGTTTATGTAATTATTTTCACATTATTTTTATTTCTTGTAGGCTCCAATACACATAAAAATGGGTTACCTTCTGTAGATGGACAAGAGGGTAACGATGGTGAAGGCGAGAAAGGTAAGAATTTGTTTCTCTACTTTAATGTAATGAACAAATAGTACCACCACATTTTTGCTTTCTTTAGGTACCGATCGTTCAAATATGTTGCAAATGCGTAGTCGAGATGAAAATTATCCTTATCCGTACGAGATGACAACATTGTGGTCAAATTCTAAAGTTCGATGGTCTCCATATCAGAAAACAAATGATAATATAAAAAAAGAAGATTTAGCCCTTTACTTTGCTTCATCTGGATATTATCGGTAGGAAATATTTGTTCAGATTGCGTTTTCAAATATTCAATGTAATTAAACATAGAGCCAGGACTAATAATACTATTTTATATCTGCTAGTATTCTGAGTTGTAATTTTTCCTGTCAACTAAGTTTATTGTTGTCTATTTCTTCAGTTGTCAACGACTTGCTGACTGTTCCGAAGAAAACAACCGTAATTATACAATTGAAACACGTTCTTCTTTGGACATTGATCTAAATGTTGCGCCAGCATCATTTGAAGGTAAATATCAGTCTTTTTCATATAAACTAATTAATTTGTCCTATTTTTAGGTGCTGTTCTGGAGATAAAACAAGGAATATATCATGTGATGTGTACGAGAAATAATAATTTTTCAAATCGAGCGCAAAAGGGAACATTAACTGTTTCTTGAGAGAAAGTTTTCTCAATTGTTTAATGTTTTATTGTTTCCATAACTTTTATCATTTAAATTTTTTAATCGCTGCTTTGTTTTTTAGTCGCTGTTTTGATTGTATCAAAATCGAATATTTCCTCATTTTACTTGTTTCTTCCATACCAATTTGTAGAACAAATTGGCCGACATAAGATATTTTCTACTCTTTATACTTATTTGTTTTTCAAAGCAAAAAACATAACTCTTTGCCGGTTGTGTCTCGTCATTTGTGTCATAAGTTTTCTGTACATTATTTATCGTTTTTACTTTTGACCTTTGTTATCATATGCTACGTTGTATGTATTTCTTTTACTTCTTTCCGTAGCCTATGAACTCGAAGAGTTATTTGTTCTGCATGAAATTTTCGTACACTATATTGTTATACTTTTTTACAGTTTGAAAACTAAAGTTATATTTTTCTAATATTGAATGATCTGATTACACATCATTATTACAATTATGTATAAGTTTTCTTCTTAACGTGCTGATTGGTACTTACTGAAATTAACAATGATGTATTTTGTAGAAATACAAATTATACAAAAACTATTTACTATCAATTCTGACTGTAAACTCACTTTTGATTTATTGATAAGGAAAGTAACAGCCAGTTCATGGTTTCCGGTTGTTCTTAGGGACGAGAGGATTTAAAAATTTTGCTTCGCAAAAAGTGACTGGCTGGCGAAAAAAAGTTTTTAGTAGAAAGTTCCAGATGGAAAAACGTCAAAGATTTTGCCAGAAAGTCTAACAATTTTGTTAGGGAGGGGCCAACACCCCCGACCTCTCTCTGATCGGGAATGCTGAGCTAACTATCTTGTTTATTTATAGATGCACTTTGAACAAAGTAGTCAATACAAACTCGCTAAGCGCTGCGAAATAATGACTTTCGAGGTAGAAAAGGCTAAAAATCAACTTAAATCTCAATTAATTGAAGAACAGAGACAAAAGGGCCGGTCTTCCCAAAAATAAATTGGATTGGAGCTTATTTTGTTAGTGTAGATTTAGAAGATTCTCGTTTACTACAAAAAATTATTCTAAAGTATTTAGTTTAGCTACCTCTTAGCAAGTGTTCAAACGAGCTACAATAGTTCTTAAAAGTAGTATTTCTTTGTAAGTCAAAGTTGAATCGTTTTGAATTTTTTTAGATATATTATTTTTTCTATGTGAATAAGTGTGTTGGTTCTACCGAAAATATAATCGAACGATGGCAGCAGAGAAATTTGCAAATTTTGATGCGGAAATGAACCGGTAAGAACTGCACATGACACTTATATGATAAATGCTAGTTTCTATTTTTTTACATAGCTTTGAAATTGAGATTGCAACAGCTGCTTTATCAGCCTCGAAACCATCTTCATCCATGGCTCCCGTGAATATGTACGTAAATCCACCACAAACAAACAATCTTACTGTGCCTAATTTTGGACAGATGTTAGGTAACTAAACTTCTTTATTTTGCATATGGTTTCGTTCATCAACAGTTATTTTATTCTTCCAGGTTCTCATACTCAAGCATTTGTTTCGTTCGCAACAGCCAATCCACCACCACTCCCCCCGCTTCCTCCACCACCTCCGAATTTTGTTGCATTTAGTCAGCCAATTCATTTGCCTCCTCCATTGCCAATGCCAGTTGATACAACTTCAAATCCAATAAGACAATCAGTCAATCCATCGTTTTCTAATCCTGGATCGAATTCAGGATTAAGAGGAAATTTATTCGTACCTCATCAACTTCGACAACGTGTACCACAACAAACATCAGCGTTTTCGATCAAATCTGCTTCACTTCCAGTTTCTATACCACAAATTCAACCGAAGGCACAATCACCGCCGCGATCTATTCCACTTGCAGCGACAGCATCTAAAATATCCTCCTCAAATACTCCAGCATCAACATTTGCTGCGCAACCACTATTATATTCTAAAAATTCATCATCCGTTGAAAAACCAGTGACGCCTTCAAAACCAGATCTAGTATTTTC
This sequence comes from Didymodactylos carnosus, assembly GCA_905250885.1. Lineage (NCBI taxonomy): Eukaryota > Metazoa > Rotifera > Eurotatoria > Philodinida > Philodinidae > Didymodactylos > Didymodactylos carnosus. The sequence goes on along the minus strand of CAJNOQ010000264.1, from coordinate 37,102 downwards.
TCGCACACCATCAGTCGCGGTGAGTCCTGTTGAAGTTCAAAAGAAATTAGAACAGCTCGTTACACTAAAGAATGAAAAATCAAGCACCACATCCGCAAATTCGAAATCTGTAACAATGTCTCAAGCAAATGAATCGTTCGGTAAGTTTAATGTTTGACTTTTCTTCACAATAATAATCATTCTCTTATTTTCAGATGACATGGATACTGAATCTGGTTCTGGAAAGAAAAAAGGAAAAAAAGTCTCAAAAAAGGCGCGTTATGTAAGAATGGCTGCTGGCCAAACATGGGAAGATGAATCTCTTGCAGACTGGGACACCGGTATGCTTTTTTAAAAATAAACTTTTCGATATCATTCAAGTTTCTTAATTAAAACTTAATTTTCTAGATGATTTTCGTCTATTTTGCGGTGATCTTGGAAATGAAGTGAACGATGATGTGTTAGCACGAGCATTTAGTAAATATCCATCATTTCAAAAAGCAAAAGTAATACGTGATAAACGAACAGGCAAAACAAGAGGCTATGGTTTTGTTAGTTTCAAAGATTCACATGATTTTATTAAAGCTATGAGAGAAATGAATGGTAAGGTATATTATTCAATAGTTTTCTTAATCAAATACTTTTTTCTTCATACTTTAGGAAAATATGTCGGTAATCGACCAATTAAACTTCGAAAAAGTCAATGGAAAGATCGAAATATGGGTAAGTTTGATTTAGTCTATATTGATCTAAAGCCTTTCACAATTATCGTGGTTATTTTCAGATGTTGTTAAGAAGAAAGTAAAAGAAAAAGTTAAAATGGGACTTAGATAAACCAAGATCAGTTCTACTTTACTTGTGTAGATGTTACTCTTGTTTCATTATTGTATTGAAAGTTTTTTTTTTTTCAATTGAATATGTTGGTCACATGTCTTAAAAGTAAATAAAACTGTTTTATCGTTTGTTAAATGCACCATAGTGCATCACTAAGCGAGTGTACTTAAGTCACAGTTAAAACTAAACGTTATGGATTTGTTTGAAAAATAATCAAATAGATTATTTAACTATAAAAGACGCTAATAGATGCTATTGTGCAATCGATAAAATGCTTTAGTGTAAGTATACTGCAAGAGTTTAATAAGTAAAGCCACTTGAATATCTAGTAATCACTTCTACATCTGTATATTTTTCATCTACAAAGTGAATCATCATCGATTTACTCATCACCAAATATTATCTGTTCGTTGTGAAATTGATTCGATGTGAATAAATGAATTACCGTCGCATGACTGAAATGATCCTAATCAAAGTGTGGTGGCATACTGGGATATAATTTAAAAAATAGTTTCATGCTTTTTACATATATAATTTTTATTGTTTTCTTCAGTACTATTTTTAGAAATGATGCCTCAACAAACTACAGTTATTATAGTTTTACGTTATTATGCTAATTGGATGAAAGTACGGGTATATGCACTGGAAATTTGAACAAGCTAAAAAATTCTATTTGATTTTACTTATGGCTGATAGTTAGAAGTTTGGCTAGTGCGACAAAATAGCTAAATGAATTGTTTGTTAGCTGACCAATAACTAACTAATATTTCTACTAGACTACAATCTTTCTGTATTTCAATGGTTCAATAATAAAGTCTACATTTATTCGTTATTCCCTACTGTATCAATGATTTAATGCTATATATGGTTATATTTAGGATGTTTTTCAGATCCTAGTTATTGTAATCGTACACGTAACTTACACACCAGTGCTAAAATTGTAAATATCTATTCTTAATGATTTATCAGTTTTAGAATTAATCTTATTTACTTTCCGTATAAATTGTTAACACGAATCGTGTATTTCATATAAATGTTAATAAAATGAGCAAACTTCTACCGGTATAATATGTCCGTTGATTCCATAAATATGTTTGATACAAGACACCTTTTTACCTACAGAGTACTCGTGGACATACAACAGGCGCACTGTCATCGATATCGTTGAAGCAAATTTGAATCATTTTTAGATAAAAATACAGAAATATTCTTTTTTTCTATTTTTAGTCTAATTCTATCCTAGATGGTAATGTTATATGAGCAAAAACAAAAAATTGAACCACCTTGAGTTTATTTTTAATTAAAACTATTTGTTAAGTTTCACTGTACAGTACTCTATATGTATTATACGGCGTTGCAAGTATCTAAGAGTTATATTAGATCTTATGTATTGTTGCATTGAAGAGGATTTTAATTGTCATCCATATCGTTTTATTCTGATCTTTAAACTAATTTTTGTCAAAATATAGTGTTTATAAACATCAGCACTGATTTATCCAATCAGCTCGATGATATCGACTTATCATATATGACGCACCGAAATATCTATTTATTATCGGTATGAATCTGACAGATGATCTGAAAACTGATTCATTTTTATTGAATCGTTCAACATCAAATAGTGTTGGTATTTATGTCTTTATTTTATTGTTTTAGTTATTGACTGATTCTAATAATGCCACTATTGATATTGAAGAATGTTCTCTATGTTTCAAACTCAGACGATTATGTTTTGTCATGTGACATTGAAAATTATTCTCGAATAGAATCCTAATCGAAACATACTATATACCATAAAAAATGATAAATTATATTATTTTATGATAAAACAAATACAAACATGTCTATTATCTGATCTAATCTACAGACAGACATTCATGAAAATAGATAATTGTAATGGAATAAATTTTTAAAAAAAAGTGAAAATGACATTTTAGAAAAAGTTCAAACATTTCAATTAACAACAATGAATTTAAAATATAAATGACGCTGTTACAGATATCATACTAGCTGGACAATACACAATGTTTTGGTCTGTTTACTATGTTCTGGATCTTTCTGTTAGTGTCGACATTTATTCTCACATATAGATAAGAAATCAAGAGCGATACGATGATATCTCGAATTTTATTGAGGAAACAACAACAACAAATAGTCGATGGTTTGAAGAAGTTCGAACAGAAGCTATTTCATCAGTAGCTCAACAAAGTATTTTACTTTTATGAAAACAAGAACAGGTCCATTTTTCAAAGGAACTAAGAGTTTGAAATTTTCTAGGTTTTCAATGTGGCTGTGAATGAAATTCATTCAAAATGTGATAAGAAAAATGTACGTTATATATATATCATTGATTATTATTCGAAAGAAATAGCGCGATGCTTTGATCATTAAGTGTCTGACCAATGACGTTATAAGAAATAGTATGAAATTTAAAAAAAAGTTATCGTCCATCGTACCACTGATTAATTCAGAAAACAAATTACATTACGCAAACAAAAAACTTTAATCGTTTTGCTCATCTGTTTATTTAATTTATAGTTATTGACTTGAATCTTTTATATTTATAGACGAATACATTGAATGATATTGTGTATAAAAACTAGTTTAAATTACTTTTTTAATTTTATATAATTCCATTCTAACTTAAAATTACTGGTCAAGGGAAACTGTCACATATCATACATTGAATATTAGTATCGATTATATATCCGTCTATATGTGTGAAACAATTTATAGATCAACTCTTTACAGATGAGTTAGTGAACGTCTTCTATTTCTAGTTGGATTGAGAATGTCACATATGGTTTTATTGTCCAGATATATTTTATGTAGTGTACTTATACAGTTTTTATTATTTTGCTCGGAAAAATGAAAAGAAAAGTACAAAAAAAAGTTGTGTGAAAGAAAACCGGTATATACTGCTGCTGAAGAGAGAAAACACATTTGAATATGCTATGTACAACAAGAAAATAAAGATATCTTTCGCATTAATTAATTCCTAGCATTTCTTTTAGGATAGAAAATTTTTATTTAAATACAAATAAATCTATTTGACTACGAGATTTTTATTTTATAATTTTTTTTTGCAAAAAATGATATGTGTGTGTATGTATGGAAATTGAAAAAAGCGTCTGGAATGTCAGAACAAAGAAGTGAGTTCTTTCACAACACGTTTTGTAAAAACAGGAATAAAACAATCATTCTTCTCGATGAACTAATATAATCATTCATTTAAAAAAGATCTCTCTCTCTCTGCTTCTCTCTTGTTTCATAATGTTTTGTGTAAAACATAAAGGAAGATACAAAATGGACTAGAACAGTTGGAGAAAACAGTCCAGATAGTGTAGAATCAACATACAGAGATAGCAAGAAAATAATCAAGATAGAAATGGTTAATTGAATTTATGGACTCGATGTTAGTTGATCATCTGATGTTGGAGATTTAGAATCACGTGATGTTGCCGAAGAATTTGGATTTTCATATGGTTCTTGTTTAATATACGATGATGATGATGTGGTTTTGATTGGATCCAAGAACGACATTCGACTCATAATTGCACGATAGGCAGCAAGTTGAGTGGGATCTAAGCATTCATCATTATTCGTTTCACTCAACGAAACGTCTAGTTTGGATTTGTTAGCTGTATTAGTACCACTAGAATTATTATTGATGTTCGATGGTGACAACGAATTAGGGGAATCATGTTCATCTTCATTTGAATTATTATCATATTCTAGTGTGCCACAATCGTTAACCGATGTTAAACTACTTCCTTCTGTATTTGTTATTGGTAGATGTTCATCTTGATTAGCTAAAATGAGACAAGATTTCATGTCAAATTAACGCGAGAACAAATTGATTTGCGAAAAAAGACAAATAATATCTACCTCGTTTTGTCATTTTTCGTTTATTTTGAAACCAATGTGTAACAATCTGTTCTGTGACGCGTTCTCTTTCATTGAGTACTTCTGTTCCTTCAGCTTTTGAACGTGCTTCATTACATACACGTGCTAATTCTTCACGACGACGTGGATCAGGATAAGGATTGTCAATAAATGCTTTCTCTAAAATCTGAATAAGCAAGGGTATTAAAAAAATATCATTAAATAGTATTTAAAAAAAGAATGGCATACATCCAAATGTTCTGGTCGAAATGTAAATCTTGTTCGTTTCGGCGCTTCGAATGACATGAGACTGGAATTTGTATCGAGCTTGAAGTAAAAAAATAATTTTTTTTTTTGTATTTGAAAATCATCTTGACTAATGTTTGTACCTTGATGACTTTTGCTGAGGGTTCACATACCACCGTATTTACAATATCAGCAACATTTTGCGTACCTATGTGAGAAACATCGTGTGTAAAACGATGCAATGTTTCAAGTTGTTTAATATCTACCCATATAATTGACAATTTTCTTATAACGTAAATACCATCTACAAATGGCTAATCGTCCATTTTCGGATAAATCAAATAAATCTCCTCGAAGAAATTTGCTAACATAAGCTTGATTTACTCCTGCAAAATAAAAATAAAAATATTTGACTATGAGTACATTGTAACGATAAATGTGACTTACCGGCCATCCTCGCTATTTGAGATTGTTTTAAATCATATCTATAGACAAATACTGATATTTCATTATGAATTGCTACATCTCCTTTTCTAAAGTAGAACAAACAATGTTTAGTGTATAAAATCATCCAGAAGAGAGTAAAACATACGACAATAATTCTTGTAATTCTCGAGCTTCGTCTTCTAGATCTGGTAATGCAATATGTGGTGATTGAATGTTAACATTTTCATTGATAATTTCTCCATTTGTTCCATTACATGTACTACTATTTGAACTTGTTACATTACGTGAGTAAACACCACCATTGTAATTTCCACGATGCTGTGATAATAATCCTAGTGGATTTCCCGTTGATGATGTTGTTAATATTTGTGACTGAGATGGAGTTGTTAGTGTTCTATTTGAATTTCCATTTTGTTGTTGTTGTTGTTGTTGTTGTGCTGAAGATGATGTAGACGATGTTTTTGACGATGATGACAATAAACCATTATGAATCGAGTTGTGAGAACGTTTATTTGTAGATAATGGTTGTGATGATGGAGATAATTGTACATCTTTTGTTGTCGAATAATCGTTATTTGTTGTTATTATATCGTGATTTTCGTCATTGGGTAATTGAATAATAACATCATTGGGTTTATGAACGTTTAATATCGTAGGAGAACGTTTTTGAGATGATTGATTATGAGAATGAGACTGTAGTGGTTGCTAAAAGAAAATAAATAAATACCTAATAGTTGAGTAGCATTTTTCTAATACTATGAATAAAGAAGGATGCCTTCACTGAAAAAGCTAATATTCTGAGAATGTTCGGGTCATTTCTTATGTGATGACTCAATATTTTCACCAGATATTCCATAAATGTGTCATCTCTTACGTGTTCTATTTGTTGATTAAATACTTGTCCTAGTTCTCGATCGAGTCGATCTAATTCATCATACGCTTGAATTATTTGTGTTTTTGTTAAATGACTATTTCTTAAACGACGTAATAATTCCCATTGTTCAACACTGAGTGCTAATGCTATGTTACGAGATTGTGTCGTCGATGATGGTGTTTCCGTAGGCATTAAATGTGAATCTAAAAGTCAAAATAAAAAAAATGTTTGAATACGTGGGAAAATAAACATTTTTTTAAAAATTTTCATTAGTTTAATAGTATCTAGAATAAATGATGCACGGTATCACGACAAACATTTCGAAAAACAACAACAGAAAACTGATCAAAATGACGAACTTGATTAAAGTTTTTTTTGACAAGGGAAAGAGATCAATCTTAAACATTTCTAACCAATTAATGCTACTATGAAAATAAAATACTACAAAACGGCTACCTATATAATTTCACATTTATCAACGAAAAACAAAAACCTGTTAAAAAAAGTTACGAAGGTATTTGTTCTTTGCTATAATATATAAATATAAACATGTATATGTCAATAACTCAAAACTTTATTTTTTATTTTTTTGGTCAAAAATGTTTCTGTTTTTGTTGAAGCTAAAAAAGAATCTATAGTAAGACGACGTATATATGTTGAAACAGTTGGATTATTTTGAAAATCAAAATTGTTAATGATCCTACTGACACGAATACTATCCATCATTTTTTTTCTTTTCGCTTTGAATATATTTATCTTCTTCACTCTCTATGAATATAGTTAAGCATAAACATTGTTTTTTTCACGCATCCTACGTATAAACATTTTCTTATAGTAGTAGTAGTAGTAGTAGTAGTAGTAGTAGTAGTATCGTTCTAACTGTAATATTCAGTGTTAATTCTTGCAAGTAAGAACGAAATATGAAAAGAAAAATACTTTAATCGAAGTATAACTAATTTTTTTTACCTCATTTGGGATACGTTTAAATTTTAAATTTATTTTCGAAACAAAAAAAGTGATCATAAAATTCCATTATTAAAATTGACAAACATATTGTGGGCACATATTTTCCATATTCATATCTCAAAATAATCTTTATAGAGTTATGAACTAAGCATGAATCAAACTAATAATTAAAATCATAAGATTTTGAAGCGATAGCAGTTATTCCATCAAAGTATAAAATGACGTAAAAAAAGATTAGTACACTCTACCTTTCATTTTATTTTTTTTTTTTTCGTTGTAATATTTTTCAATTATTTTCCATGATAAGTTTAAATCGTCGAGTATTACTTTCTCAATTATTTTTAATCAATTTAAGTCTCTTTTTTCACTTCTATTGTAGATCAATACCGAAAAAGAAAAAAAATTAATACTAACAACAAGAATATTATTTGAGAGAGAAATAAAAAAAAAAATGATGATGACAACAATGTTATTATTAGATATATATCTATAATGAGAATTGATATCGCAGTAGACAAGACAACTATGTAGATGAAAAAAGAGTCAAATATAGATGAGAGATTGATAATTAAATAAAATAAGCTGTTGATAGGCTAGTTGTTTCAACGGTAGAGAATCAGCTTGATACGAATAACTGATTCAGACTTTAATAACTACCAGAATTGAGTTTAAAAATCATATTTTTCAGACTTAAAACACGTTATTCTACACTTATATATAATGTGTTTTAACTAGGATAATGTATTTGTTAAGCATTGATCTGAAAACGACTATGTACTTTTATCTTTTGTAGAGTAAAATCGGCTCATAACTTATTGTAGACAAATTTTAAAGTTAAACTTTTGTTTCTATAATGAGCATAGTATAATTTTTATTCAACTAGTTCTTTTATTAAGCTCACAGGGTATGAAATATGACGATAATTATCAAGCATAAATAAACGTCTATCTATATATTTAGATTTTTCAGTACTGAATCAAGAAGAATGAATCAACTGTGCATATTTAACAGGTGATCCAGAATAAACTGCACTAAATGTTAATGTATTTTTCTTTCACTTTTTATCCGATAAAAAATTTTCTTTATATACCAGTGATCAAGAGTTTTCTGCTGTACAAAAAGTCTTCTATATCCGATATTTGCACACTACATGATTATTAGATGAAGAAAAACAAAAAAACTCGCAGAATAAACGGTAGATAACAAATATAACTGCAATGTTCAATCTAGGCATTGTAGTAGCCATCAGATCAAACATCATTTTCTTTCAAATACCATCAAAACTGCAAAAAAGAAATGTAATATCTAAGAAAAATAAAGTTTATAAAACTACATTTTCTACTGAAGAAAATCTTTTGAATCGATAGAAATCGAGAGAAATGCGATATTAGTTAGTGCAATTTATTCTTTACTATATGTTAAAAAATTTCAGATATCTTTATAGTTCTATACAAAATTAATCATTCGATTTCTGCGAGTCTGTGTTAACAATTCAAATCAAGCTAATTATCGATTAGTGTTCGTAGAGAAAAAGAACTAAAGACTAGACTATATCTATCACGTGAGACATGAGTATATATTTATATATATATCAAGATGTATAAACACACGTGAAAAACACATTTGTTAAAAGATGATATATTTTAATAATAAGAGAAGAACAAGTGTGATTTTTGCTCTTTTGTTTCTAGTAAGAATTTTATTCATATACCTTTTCTACTTTAATTTAAAATATTAAGTGGTCAATAAAAAATATTGCTCGAATTTCTTATAAAAATCACTAGTTGATACTATTAAATTAATAGTTGAAAAATTCAATTTGATTAAAACTAATTAATACAATATTCGAGCTAAAAGAGTTGTGATCTACAATGTTTCTCTGATTATCTCTCTTTCAATTGAATATCTAAATTAACTATTGAGTTAAACTTTTATTTTCCTTCAATCTTGAATAATTGAAATCTTCTAGGTCTTTTTTCCTTCAGCAAACGTTTAAGATAATGCTGACTGTTTCTATTTATGTGTGTATATATATCTGTTATATACATTATTCTTTCTATATGCTCACCTTTTTCTTTCTAACGACAGTTTCGATTAAGCTGATTTAATAAAAAAAACTCTTTTCATACTATAGTTAATTTAATGGATATATATGTCGAAAGAATGAGAGAAAGTCATAAAAAAAGAACAGATAGTACAGTATAAAAATTCTTTTTTTCTTTCATAGTCTTCGTGGCACATTTATTTGTACCATTTTACGTATTTCTCATTCCTGTATAGGTGGATATTTTAACAAAAAAAAAACAAAAAAAAAACCAAGCGATGTAAATATTTCTCTGGATCCATTATTCATGTTAGTCTCGCGTAAAACTTGACTCATAAAAAGGTCATATGGAGTAAAAATACCGCTCATACAGTTAGTAAATAGATATTTTCTTTTTGTTATTTTAGTTTAATTTGTTTTCTTTTTATTTATTGTCCGTATTTTCGTACATTTTCTCTGTATATATTGCAGTTAAAAGTGATATTTGGCAACATTTAAATTTTTCCTGAACAAAACCGAAATGTACAGACGAGCAAACGTAATTTTGCTTGAATAAATTCTTACATTTGGCTAAAAATTCATCGATAGACAACACAATAAAATCTAAAAAACATATTTGATAAATTATTTTAGCGTTCTCAAGACATTTGTGTTAAGGAGAGAAAGAAGTACGTGAAAATCAGCCGGAAAAGTTAACGTTGACAAGTGTCAATAAAAATAAATTATGACTAATAAATCTAAGTGAAACGTCTTGTAAACAAGTTCTTGACCAAAAAAGATTTTTTCAATAAAGATCTTCAGTCAAACTTTTGATAATAAAATTACAAGATGTAAAAAAATTTTCAATCTTTTATGTTTTACTAAAACTATAGATTTTATTTTTAAAAAGTCAAACGTCCTCTACTTACACAACTGATATTTGAAAACAGCTAATAAAGTTAAATGTTGTCTATATATAAATTTTTTCTCTTCACTCTTTTACATGTACTATTACATGTACAGTTCTATATCGATTAGCATATTATAGGTACATTGAACTTTTCTTTTATTAATAGTTAGTCTTCAAAACTTGTTCAGATATTTTTAAAGAGAGAAAATAACAGCTGTTTTCTCTTTTTTTTCCTAATAATAAAAAAGACGTACTCTCTGTATCAATCTATATACGTTTGAATTTCAAATAAGAGAATATGAAATGTATTTGATCTGTTTATTACATTTCGTTTCTTTTTCCTGCTTTTCTTCCTTTTCTCTCGTTGGGTTAATGGTTTAATCAATACGAGGTCTGCCTCGCCATCTCCGTATATAAAAAAGCAAAATTATTTATTATTAAACTAGAACGACTTGAGAATATAGAAACATTGTGTGTATGTGTGTGTGTATCATAAAAAACACATTAATAAATAACAGGCACACTATTGCAGATAGAGAAAATCTAATAATTATACACATGCAGTATAGAGAGTGAGAGAGGGTGAGAAACAAAAACTAATAAAAAAAAATCACTTTGAAGATTATACTATAGAGAAACATAAATTGTCAGTATTATTGAGGGATAGATAAAGATAAATGACACATGTGTGTAGTCCGTTACTGGTATTCACAATAGAAACACTGTTTTTTTTCTTCTTAGTTTAAGTTTTTGACTCTCTTCAATATAGATGTTGAAAGGAAATTACTCTTCTTTGTATAATACAACTCCTTTATTTAACACGGAATAGATATACCATTGTTCTAAGTTGTCCTAGCGATAAAAAAAATGTTCTGCCGTTAAATGATTCTTTCTTGAACAATGAATAGAAGAATTTGTTTTTAAGTATTTAATAGTGAAGTATCTTTCTCTAAAGTAGTGTCAACAAAATCATGACTCTAAAAAAAATTCTCTTGTATATCACGTCGACTAGCAACAGGTGCTTACTTTTAAACTAATGTTTATGTCAGATATAAAGTTTTTGTATTTTTTTTTAAAAAAAAAAAATGAGATTAAATTATTTTAAATCTAAAAATCCTAAAATACATAAATTTATTGTATCATCAAAGTTAACTTTCGGACAAAAAAATAAGATTGGTCAACTAAGTATTTGTTATTCATGCGTTAACTTTCAAACTTTATATTATATTATGTTTAAAAATTTCTAAATAAAAAAACAGAAAGAAGTTTATTGTCTATATAACAAATTTAGTATATTTCTGAATATAAACTATTATTTTTAACAAAATATCGTTAAATTAAAAACTTACTGTTCGCCATACGATTCGATTGAAATAATAATATTAAATAATTAATTTTAACCCGGTTAGAGTTTAGAAAAACTGTCGATTAAAAAAAAAAAAAGTAACGTCCCATGAAAAATAATCGTTAAATGTCAAGCAGGAAAAATGAGAGCGAAGAAGAAAAAAAAAAAAGAAGAAAACCGGCGAAACAAAAATTCAATTACCTTTTCTAAACCCCTGATTCAATATAGACATTTTCTCTTTTTTATTATTAACATGAATAAGATGAAACGAATACTTTATACTACATTAAGAAAAAAAGTAATAAATCAGATGCATGACACCATTAACTATATTAAGCAATCTACAAACATCTATATTTAGTCTGTATAGTATAAGCAAATAAGTAACGGAAGAGAAAAAAGAGGAAGAAAAGAGAGCTTACTTAGTTAGCAGTTTTTTTTTTTTTTTTTTTTTTTTTATTTTCTAATTTTTAAAAATAGAAAAAAAGAAGTTAATGTGGTCCTGTGTTAGAGTGGTTTACATTTATGTACGTTTTATTTTTTATTACACATTCTTATATTTCAATCTTATTATATAACTAGAGAGAAAAGTCCATCCTAATATTATGCTCGATTGATGTCGAAATACATTTGATGGCACTTTATTACATCGACTATAGATGATAATTATTCGAAAGAATGAAATGGGGGCCAAGTTTATTATACAGTTTATTTGACATAGGTGCAAAATTGCTCGATTTTTTTCTCCATTGGATATTGAAATTATTTTTGAAAAGAAAATTTTAAAATTTTTATGATGATCGTTACTACAAGTTTTTTTTTAGACAAAAATCAAAAGGGCATTTTTTAATTTTAGCAATTTGTTTTTATACAAGTACAAAACATCATTCAAATTTGTTTATAATCATAAGTGTCAATGTTTTTTTTTTGTAAAGATAATTCAAAATAAAAAAAGGTTTTATGAATTATCTGCCTGTGAATATATATATATTTTTTGAGAAGTTAGTAAACAGCCTTATTTTTTTTTTAATATTCAACGAAGAATTAGTAATTGAATATTTAAAAAAGGTCTATCTCTATATATAATATCTGAAATAATATATGATATTCAACGGACTCTTTAAACTTCTCTATTACAAAGTTCTTTTCATGAAATTTTATTAGTCTTAATCAAATGTCGTTAAGATGTCGTACTTAACGTATATACTGTCTTCCTACGAAGCTATCAAAATTATAACTATTAACCATCAAAATTGTTAAGGAAAAACATTAAACATTTATTTCGCCCATTTTCTACTGTACAATAACCTTGACAAATATATATTCTATTTCTTTTAACAATCATTTGACTTACGAATGATGTAGGCGTTATTTAGTAAAAAATACTTTATTTTTTGTTGCGGTAGATGAAAACTTGTAAATCATTATATCATGACATTTCTTGTTTTATATATTTAACAATCCTTGTATATTATACGACATACCGCTGCCACCTCACCTCTCTCTACTATAGTGTCAAAAAAATATGCTGAAAAAAAGAAAAAAAAAGTTAAGCTATTACTAATTACCATTGAAATAATAGAATTATACGGGAAATGTTTTAGTTTCATTTCTTTCTTCAGCTCGGTTAACTACTTTCAAAGCAATAAAATTGGCATGAACATCGAAAACGAAGGGAAACGGGAGATAAGAAAGGCGATCGGACATCAGCAAATACACAATAATCAGAGAGCAAGGCTCATGACAAACAAACGATCGCTTGTAATAATATGAAACATAATAATTGAGGATGCTCCGACATATGCAGTGCAATCTGAAACGTTAAAACATTTGAGAAACTCACTATAAAAAGCAAGGCAGACAAAAATTTCTTGTCAAATTCTTTAAATAATAGTCCAGTTCATCAGTCTAATAGTCAGTTTAATGTAGTCAATTTGGCTTTTTTACAAACAAAGATACGTTGACGAATGTACAATTCTGAATCAAGAACATTAAATTACATTGTTTCTCAAAGAGAAAAGACATTGAAAAATATTGATCTATGACTGAAAGCTTAAATTAACTCCTGATATGTGCAAGAGTATGAGCTTCAGGCCCGTACTTGAACTGTACATACACAATGTTTTCATCTTTGTTATATAACTTAAATTTTCGGTTTTCGATTAAAATTTCACGTTATCGGGATAAAGTCTCGTATTAATTGGGTTAGATCTTGTGGATTAAGGCTAAAACCTTTCGATTTTCTGTTGAAACTTAAAAGTCGGGCTCGCATTCAATCTTCGGATTGGGTTGGATTGCACATCTCTACATACTTTTCCTCCTCTTATGTGTATAGGCGATTTTTGAACTCTTGATGAATAATTAAATATTTAACATGTAAGAACACTAACACTCGTTCGAACAAACAATCAATCTTAAAGTCACCTATTACAATAAAAGAGATATCTAAAAACATATTTTTACTTGTTTCTATTCGAGAGTGGAACGCTAAAACAATTGGTGCTCTCAGAGACATTTCTCTTTTTAAAGATTTCTAAGAAGATCTGCGAAATATGTTTCCTATTACTTATTTTATATGCCCATTAGTAGAGAGAAAATATTGAAAACTGTTTGTTGATTTTCCACCGCTTAATAATAAACTATTCATACGTAAATACATTAAGATTTGGACGAATACAGTGGGTCAAGCTAAGACAATGCATAAGCCAACACTGGAATCGCGATTTTGTGATCTTTGTTTGTCCTGTTTAGACAGAAATAATAGAAGTACTATTCAGATTCTGAATAGTTTTGCAAAATATAGACGTTTACGTAAAAAATTATTACAAGCATAATGGAAGCTTTATGAGTCACCATTGAACGGCCAGAGCTGGAACCGGTTGAGAAAAGGAAAAATCGGTAAAATACCGACGAAAACCTGGCGAAGTTTTCTGAAAATCAATTTTCAAAAAGAATTTTCCTCAGAAATGAAATAGTTTGCGAGCATGTGAGAGAACCTTCACAATAACAGTCTATAATATTTAACCTTAAAACAAGTGATGAAAATAATAGGTGTCTTGAGCATCGTCTTATTTATTCTGATTGAAAAAGACTTGAAATTTTAGTTTTTTGACGAAAAATAGGGTAAAAAGAGCAGATATTTCAAAAGTTTCGACCGGTGAAATACCAGTCTCTACTGATCCGGTTCCAGCTGTGTGAACGACCGTGCAAACACTTTGTTTCAACCTTAAAATACGTACTGCATTTAATATTGACCCAAATTTATGCACAACAAGTTACATTTTGTTTTGGATGGTCAATCTCTCTATCTTGCAGCACAGTTGAAAAATGGTCAAGAAGATTTATTTCATGCAGATTAGAAAGAGCTACAGGGTGATGCACAAAGATAATTCTTTCGAGAACATACCATAGTTTATAAAGTTTTCGAAAGAATTACCCACCTGCAGGCTGACGCATCTGTAGCTGAAACAATATTTGAAAACATTGAATTAATTGGTTATCTCTGTAGTGACAATTTTCATATTACAATTGATAAAATAAAAGATGAACTCGGTGTGAGTCGTGATACTACCGAACAGATTATTAGGGATCATCTGACGAAAGAGAAATAGGCCCACGCATGTTATCGCTCCAGCTAAGTGATTCTTAGTAAACTGAATAAATTCGAATAAGTAAATAAAATTACGCAGATTTTCAACAAGGAACATGATAATTATGTGATGTGGTATAGGCGAGAAGTTCTGAATTTATAACGAACAATTTGATCAAAAACATCAGATCTGGGCGGAATGACAAGTGGAGAGTCGCCAACGACTGTGATTCAACGCAACAAGTTGGCTCTCTGAATGCTATTTTAGATTTGTTTTTAAGGCAACTGGTCCGTTTCTGATCTGTCACCTATAAATGACCACCAATTCATCAATGTGTATTGATAACTTCTGAGAATAGCTGTCGGCGACACTTCTCTATTCTTACCGTCATTGAATAAATTTTGTTATAAAACCACTTATTTAGCTGTAGAAAAGTTCAAGTGTTGGGAACTTGGATTAGGTGTGAAAAAATTAGATGTTTTTTTCTAACTATCCTCATTCAATTATCTATAAATCCGACTTTTTAGATCTCAGAAATGCCTTGGACCTTAGAAACCCGGCTTTTTAAACCCTTAAAAAACTGTTGAGGTCATAGTTTGGGATAGAAAAATTTAAAACAAATGAAACTTTTAAGTTAAAAAAATTGTTTTGTTTAGTAAAACGACTTTTTGAGCTGCGAGTTATTGGTTCTCTAAGAATTTGATAAGCCTACCTTGTAGATAATTTAATTTTGTACAAAAGGAGCTATGACATATTGATTTAGAACATAAGCGGCATGTCCAAAAATCGCGTAGAAAAAATATCACTACAATTAGTATACTCGCAAAAAGCATTCAAATTATCATTTTTAGTATGACAACATCTTTTGATTGAATAATTCAATATATCCGATGATTAATTAGTATCAGTAAATAATAAACAGGTATTCTTGAACAGTGTGTAATGTATTTGTAGTTGTGCAATCGTTAACTGTACCGCTTCACTTTTTTGAAACGAAAAACGTTTTGGAATTGCGCTCAATCTTTTAAATGATAAGATTGGTAATAAACACATCGTTGGTCAAATTCACATCGCTGTATTTCGATGTATCGAATTTGCGATGCATTCTTGACTGTCAATAATTGCGAAGATGAAGAAATCAATTGTCCAATATTTGTTAAAATTAGCTTAAAGGATAATTGTTGTTTGTATAATCACGATGAATATATGAAAAATATTAAATTAACAAGTGTTATATGTAGAGAGGAGTAGCCAATAGAATGTTTTAAGTTGAAAAATTAATTTTGAAACATTGTCAACATCAGGCTTCTCAACTGTACTGCTGAACGATAGCATAGCGGAATTAAAGGCCAAATAAATCGGTTTTAGACAGTACTGTGATACATTAGAGATTTAGAACTAGATTTCAATGAAATAACCATTTCATACAAAGAATGGATCTGTCGTAAACATCAATAGCAATACTAAATATTCAACTTTTCAAAACTTTTTGTATTCATCCTCATGCTTGAAAAGCCATGTCCTATCCGCAATACAGTGATATATGAAATTGGACGAATATATAAGCAATTTCAATTTAATTTATGAAAGTCTATTGTTCTTTTACTATTTGTTACTTAAACTTGTTTGCAATTTTCAAGTAAAAAGTAAGAAACTGAATAGATAGATACTCTTACGAAACATATTAAAGTACTAGGGGTTGGCAATTCACCACTTTTTGAGTTCAAGCCGTAGTCACACAAAAAACTGACTCGAGTCATCTTGAATCATTTTCGAAAGGTTAAAATTCTCACGGATTCATTTTTCCAAGAACAGCATTTAGCTCCTTTCTACTCTTTTAAGCTTCTGCTTATTCTATTGAACATTTGCTAGATGTTACCTTGTTTATTTTCCTTTTCTTGTAACTCGAATCTAAAGGTGAGAACATATAACTATTCAATTCACACAAGAAAACATTGTTTTTCTTAACATGTTTAAAAACATTTCATAGCAATGTTCATCAAATATTTTACAGCAAACTCTCCTTTGTTTGTCTTATCCTTTTCTAGGTCTTCAATCTTATCACGTGACGAGTTATTCTACTTAGGATATTCTTAAATCTCTCTTTTCCTTTCTTTCTCTTCGCGTATATAGCAAATATAAGAAATACATTCATTATAATGCAAAATTTTACATCACTAGCTTGAAAGTGACTCGAGTCATTTTATTAACTTTATCGAATCTTTTCTCTCAAGTCCGAGTTAAAGAAAAAGTCGACTCGACGTCCATCTCTGTGAAATACCATTGTAAGAGCATCGGTTCTTACTATATAAGCAGAGAAAAGAAGTTCGTTATGGGAGTGACGATTTTTTGCACTACCAAAGGCAAACGAGGAAATTTGCTGACGATGTTCTAACTATATACCAGATCCTCTTGCTTCTTTATGCTTAAGGATACTCCCCCCTCTTTTTTGACCCTCTTGGAAACCGAGGAAGCCGATGTCGGATCAGGTTGAAATTTACACCGGAGATAGAACATCGAACAAGAAAATCAATGTATTTTTGCCCAGAATTTTCTGACGTGTTCTTCTATGGATTTTCTGGAGAACTCCAATTTTCATCAGCTCACATTACGATCCCTCGAAAAAATGGTCCGATTGAGCTCAAAATTTTACCATAGATACTTCAGATCCTATCTTAGGTTTGTTTTTTTTCTTTTTGAAAAATATGCTTTCCTTCTCGAGATATCTGAAAAATGCTGAAAATCAGACAAAAAAAGTCAGTTCTTTCAGTTTTTTAAGGCTTATATCAAACATATAAGAAAGAAAGTGATCATTTGTTACATTAAAGAGGCAACTCAATATTGCCGAAATTAGTCCAAGGCCAAGATCACATTCTAGTTTTATCACTGTTTATTGTTTATTATATTATTTTAACACTGTACTATCAATAATTTTTTTATATAAAATCATCACAATACATACAGAAATATACACATTTACACAGAAAGGCATTTATTTAAATTAGAAAAAAAATCGTCACTCCCATAACGAACTAAACGTTGCAATGTTACAAAACTCTAAAGGTATTGTATTCTCGTTATCAAACCCTTTAGGATTTAGTAAGAGTGAAAACCCCCTTACTAAACTAAACCTACTTACTAAACCTTTTAAAGGGTTCGGAAAACTGCAAATATACGGAACTTAAAAAGGGTTTAGTAAAGGTAAAAACCCCTTACTAAAGCCCAAAAGGGGTTTCGTATATTTGCAGTTTCTCGAAGCCTTTTTAAGTTTTTTAAAATACCTATTTTTTTAGAGAGTAGGTCATTTAATCCAAGATAATTCGATGTTAAACAGTCTCACTACGCAGTTTAGAATCGAACTTTTTGAAAATTTAATTTTACCGGTTTCCTAAAACACCATTAAAAACTCATTTTATTTTTACTCACAAACTCCGTCAAGCCTCCACATTCACTGAGTTTTTCAAGCTCTGCCCAATGATGTTTTTAAAATTATTCGAGTTTTAGAAAAATTAAAGTTGCAAATTTTTGAAAACCCAATTTAAATATCAATGCTGCATGCTTTTCTAAAGCTTTTTGTTTCAAAATGATCTTTAAAACTAAATATGTTATTAAGAAGGCTTCGCTAGAGCTTTTATGAATATTTTCATTTAGAAAAATGTCGATAATCATTTTAGATATCGTGTACCATATACATTGATTACCTCTTATGAGGGAAATTGTTTAAGTTCTCGGAGAAAAATTATTATTTTTAGGAAGTAGTTACAAAATTATATTATAATTGAGACAACTAATTCCAGACGTATCTTTTACAACATCAAAGAAGTCTTATCCGTAGCATTATTTCATTAAAGAATGAAGAACGAATTTTAGTAGTTGATGCGATTCATATTTGTGTTTAGGCGTATTTCATATGGTTTCTCAATTACATTGTGTTACGAATCAAAAAAGCATCTGTATATATATTTTCAAATGACTATTTTAATTCTTCTTCTTTTTTCTAATGAGACACTAATGTTTTTAAATGGTTATTTCATTTTTTTCATCTAGAATATAAATTAAATTGTCTTTTTCTGTTGTTTTAGAATTTCTATACTATCCGTCAATCGATCGTTTGTCAATTGGTTTCTTCTCTATCCTTAAATGAAATCTGATAGCATTGCTAGTTCATTTCTTCCTAACAGGTGGAGCAAAAAGAATTATAGTCTCAGTATGTTCAGTTTTTCTTCTTCCTTATAATTTTAATTGAGCAAATTTTCTTACGAAAAGATAGTCCGTTCAAATCTCTACAAAATATGTATCTACTAAATCTGAAGGTGGAAAATGAGATGAGAAATCCTATTAAGTACAAAAAAATAAGTTAGATAACCACCTTTTAAGTTTTAATGGCTAAATGTTCATTGGAGGGGGAAAAGCTGAAGTAGCCATCGTGTATGCCGTGAAAAATTCTATTTTCCATCCAATTAATTTAACTCTTCAGTTATACTGGCGCGTTGCTCTTTTTTCACATTAAATAGAATGAAAGTAGTTCATCAAACACTTTTCTAAAGCTCGAAAACTGTGTTTTTGATCGGACGCAACGTAAAATCAATGGATGGTGAGCTGGTACCATCATTCAGTAAAAATCGATTTGTTCCATGAGGTGGAACTACTTTTAGCTTTAAGGATAATATTCGTGATCAGCTTGAAATTCTACTCATAGACCATGTGGTTTTAGAAAAATCTGAAATAAAACGTTTTCCAAAAATTAAGGTCCCTTCCCTCCAAAGGCGTCAGAAATCTCATATCAAAATTTCAAGAAACTAAGGAGATGTTTCTAATAACCTGTGACACCTTTCTGACAGAAAAAAGTCAAAAATATTGGGTGAACTTTTTTAGCTTAATCACCCATATCCTTTTCACTTTACTAACCATGTGCGTCGAAAAAAATATAAACATTTATGTTTGAGATTTAGATGTCTGCTATAACAAAAAAAAAGAATTTCGTCTAGGCTGTCCGATAACGTATAATATGTTTTGTATGTCAGATAGTATATAAGATAGTGTATAAAGTAGTATATCCACATAATCAAGCAATATTATTTCCATTCCGATTGTTTATCTGAAATCTTCTTGACAACAAAATGCTTAAGGATCAAATATATGTTTCACTGTTTAGTCTATTATTTGTCACAATTGTTTATTCTCTGCCCCATGGTGCACCAGAGGAAGCTTGCAAAACCATGATACCTCATCATAAACAAAATGTGCCACAACCCGAAACAACAAGTCCAATAACAAGCTTTAAAGGTGTTTGGAATAGCGAAAAAACAACAGTTACAGGTAAATTTTTTCTCTTATCTTTTCTCTACCAAACCGAAATTTATAGATAAGAAAGTATCAGATTGAAAAGAAGATAACCTATAGATACACATAGTCCTTAATTCTTGAAATGTCAGATCGAAACTCTTTTGAAAAATCCTCGAGAGTTCTGTTATGGAGTGCCAAAGAGTTGTGAAAGGAGTTGCTGAGGAAGTTTTTCGTAGCGTACGTGTATGCTTCATGTTATTCTTTTTCATTAAAAATTTGAATTTTACGGGCGTCCTCATCATAGACAGTCTTTGGCTGAAACTAAGCAGTGATGCTGACATGTTATTATCACCTACTATTACTGATAGAAAACCTTTGTATTCGACATTAATAGCTCTTTTATGCATCCAGACTAGCATAGTAGAACGTTGAATGAATTACTTCTGAATTGTAGATAATTCCTTGGGGAATTGCTGTGAAGTGTCAACTAGACATGATAGCTTTATTTAAATTTCAGCCAATCTTATTAAAACACCGTCTGACTTTTAATAAATGCCATCATACACGCACGCAAAGAAGGGTAAAAGAGAACTCACATTTCATTCATTTTAGTGTAATTTGGAAATAAAATAAATGCACCATAGCGAATACCGCTAGCATTGGAATTGCGAATTCTGGCAACTACTGATACCATTTGGAATTTTTCTAGTTTCTCACATTTCTATGACATATGAAGAAGCGCTGCATTGCTGAAAATTTTTCTCACGGCGTTTAGTTCGTATTGAATCAAATGAACCGATAAAAGGAATATTTATACAAGGACGGAAATTGAATACAGATTTGCCAATTGGTACATTTGAAACTGAACCTAGTATGCATTTAGTCGATTGTAAAACGGCAAGTATAAGCTAAAAGCATTCAAACCATTGTATAAACTGATTATTTTACGTTATTTTTCTCTAGGGTAAAGGATTAACTCATAATAAAATATTTAAAGATAAGAAATCATTCGAATTTAAGTGGGAAAAGCCCGTGGACTTTGGAAATGCTGACAAAATACAATTTTGGTGAGTGTACAGTTGGCAACATTGGAATCATTTCTGAGTGATTTCTCCAAAATCACGTAGTTTCATAGCAGCAAAATATGTCCTTAATAAGAAGTTTCCTTTTTGAGCGTGATGAAAATCAATATTATACTCATGTGATACTCATCTTTGCTTTCTTTTTTGAAGGATAACGACTGTTGTCGATTTCAAACATTTTTGGATTGTGAAAAGTGAACCAGTTGACATGTGATGATAATTAGCAAAGATGTTTATTTTGATTCTTAATTTTTTTCAATATAAATTCTTCAATATTTTGTTTATTCTTATGTTTTATTCTAATGACATGATTTTTTCTTTATTTGTCACAATAAATTTTTTGTATTTTGGCGTGTATTGTATAATATATGTAAAAGCTAAGGATAGTTCCATTCATCTTTTTGGTATGACAGATATTAATTTCATCTAGTAACAAATAGATCGAGATACGTCAGTAGCAAAAGTTACGGTCACGACTCTACAATCCACGTAATTTTCTGATGCTGATCTCGATTATTGTATGAAAAAATTGGAAAGAGTGCTGCTCACGTTATATGACGATATTTTATAACGGAAATTATCCACTAATAAACAAATGTGATGACCCATGCGAATGTGCAACTAGATAAAAACTAGTACACTTACTATTTTCGTTACTAAAATAAATGCCATTTTCAGACTAGTCGGCTTTATTTTTTCAATTTACGTCAGAAAATTGAGACTTCTACTGAACTGATGAAATCCACAGTTTATCAGATAATTTTAACTTTTAACTTTGGATTTATTTCGATTTTTTCAACTTACAGACTTTTAGCTTTTTGTAAAAGTACGTCTAGATCCCGTCTTCAAATTACACTGAGATTCACAGTTTACTTTTTCAGGACAAGTTTCAGTGACTTATACGATCGTAAACGAGAAAAATGTAATACAGATCGACTAGTCGATGTCGTATTAGAAATTTAAAAAAATATTTGCGGCTAGTGACTACTTGGAGAAGGAAAATTCTAGGTTTGAATATTTGGATTGAAATTGCAAAACTCATGGTTCTTTAGCTCAAATTCAGCTGCTCGAAAAGCCAGTCGTTTTTATTCAAAACAGGTCAACTCCGAGTTAAAGTGGTTCAACTCTGAAAGGGCGTTAATTTAAGAACCACGAAGCTGCTAGCGAACATCTTGCTTCCAATGTATTAACGAAAGATTTTTTCAAAAGTATAGAAGGCTAGAAGGCTTGATAGGATAATACCGTCCTTTTGGTAATCAAAATAATGATTATAATAAGTAGCTTCATTGCATACGATGAAGTAGTCTAATTGAGCATTCATTCTTTTTCAATAACTATGAGATGTCATAAAGTTGATAAATAATTTGTTTTCTGTTATCATTCAGACATGTGTACGAGCAAACTTGTTCAAATGAATACTCATTATTACGGGAAAAAACTAATCACAAAAAGTTGATTTCAAGTAGATAATGAAGAAAATTGTTATTTTTCCAATCAATTTGAGAATTTGAATTTTTTTACGTCTATATAACAAAAAAGTTTATTAAGATTGAAATAGATCTAGCACATTCCTTGTCGACTGTTTGTCTTCCTATGAACAATATGATCGACAGTATAAATTAATCATTTTTCATCTGCGTTGCATTGTGAATTAAATTTGATATGTTTGTTAGGAGAACATCTTTCACTGGTTTCAATAGAATAACAGAATTGGTCGTATTCATTTTAAAATAATTTCCATTTTGTAAATTGCTTTCATGAACAAATGTATGTGATTGAGCTAAAAAAATATATAGGTATCTAAATAGTAACGGACAATAAACGTAAAATAAGTCCACTTACTTTTTAAGTTAAAAAATATGACAACTGGAATTGCAATAATAAGACAAATACATAATACTGCAATTAGTAAAGCAGCAGAACAGCCAATAATTTGTTCGGTTGAACATGTTGTTTGATTTTTGTCATTAGATAATAATGATTGTTCTGTTTGTACAAGACCTTCTTTTGTTTGTGATTTATTATTTAAACTGAGACTATCGTCTCCTATACGCTGTGGCTGTTGATACAATCGAGTAGGAATTATATGATTGTTGTTAAGCCATATTGCTGTATTATACGGAATTTTATCCGTATAAATTGGTCGAATAATAGTTGGTGTATTCGATTTCATTGTATATGAATGATGGCAGTATGCTTCAAGTGACTATAAAATATAGACATACAGATAAAATTAAAGAATAATAGTACATATTTAGTATTAAGTACATTGAAAAAATTAGTATGTATTTAACATGTAAATAGTGATTATCAACACGAGAGCTCTCACGGTGATTGTGTTAGACACTCATCCATCCGTGACTCAAAGACATTATTAAAATAAAGTAAGCAATTTTAATGAAAATTGTATGCAAAAAAACACGAAATTTTCTTACGAACTTTCAATAAGTAGAAACATTTTATTTTTGTATCGTCTAATCTAAATGAATCTTCTCTTGGTTAACGGAGATTCAATAAAGACATTAAATTTTTTCATGTCGTACACAAAACTGTTGTATCATTTCACATACATTTTACATCTATGCTTTACCAGTTTGGTGAATCATCATGAAGAATATGTTGTTACTGATCGTTGTTTGTATTGCTGTGAGTTCATTTAATACAGAATTATCTTGGCGAATATGTGATTAAAAGTTGAAACCAAGCGTTTGAAAAAACATTCAACATTGTTCAAGTGAATTGTAAGGTGCAATTTAGAATGACAAACTATTGAAATGTAAAAAGTTATCATTAAAAGTATCGAATCAATTTTTATCTTTTTCCAATTCAAGAAAGATCATTTTAATTTATAGATCGTTAAAAAACGTTGAACAGAAACACAAAAACATTAATATCTTCTTTGTATTCGATTAAATGATGAACAATAAATAGTATCAACAATTTCAACAGAATTAAACATGCACATATCAAAAATTGAAAAGGTGAAAAACAATATTGTTGAACGGTCGGGAAGAGTCATAATGCAGATTATTCAGGAGTACTAATTTTAGATATGTATTTGTAATAGTAACGATAATAACGATTACACAAGCACGATACGATTACTCTCTGTTTTTGGACTAGTCTGTTAGATTCGTTATATTTATCTCGATCAAGCACTCAAATGAAAGAAAATTTGTTAGAACAAGGCAATTAATTAGAAGCATGCGTAACGAAAATGTAAACAGACATTACACGCGTTAGAGAATACGATGCGTATGTATTCCACTGGAACAACTTCAGTCTTAAGGCTAGCTCTATTTTTTCAAAGAACTTTTTATTTTGAGTTGTGGAGATTTATTGTATTGTTTTCCTTTCCTTTTTGGTAGTAGCGTTTATAAGTGTTTTTAAAACTTTTTCTACGTCCCAGGTATGTAATAATCTTTATGTTTTGTTCTGTTTCTGTCAAATTAAATTCAATCAGTTCTTGAATTCTCAGCATGCACAAAAATAGAGAATCATAGTTCGCAGCGAATTTAAGAGTTCGCTCAAAACGTATAATGTTGAGGTGAGTGTATTAGCTTTTATACTGGAGCTAAGACGGGAATATGGCAGTGCTGAAGTAAGGATAGGGCGCTTTAAGTGTTATGTAAGCATATAACATACGCGATAGTAACAGATAAAAATAGTACGTTGATTTAGAGAAACTACGCATTTCAATCATAAGAGTGAATGTCGAGCTGGACATTACCGATTTTCTTTTTTCCATCACGAGAAGTCATATGAGCATTCGACTGTAACACTGATTGTATCGTCCAAAAATCCAATAATTGTTCAAATTAATGAGTGCATCGAATTAAATTTTTCAGGTCTGCTTTCTAATTCTTCTCGCCAATGTCTTCAGTGATAAAGCAAAAACCTTTTGCTTGAGTGTTCTCCCGTAGTCTTTCTCCCTTGAGATGTTTAAACATGTAGACAGTATCTGTGTTGAGTAGACGGCAAAGTTTCGACTCGCTACGCTCGTCTCGAACTTCATCGTTTCTCTCGTCCCACGCTTCCTTCCAATGTCACCTTCACTTTCACACAGACAGAAATACGTGTAGAAATTTCTTCTTCTGTACTCTACGTATATGTAGGTGTACATCATATATATGTTGTATCAGAGATGGGCAAGTCCAAATCCGGACTTGAAGGTTTTTTGACGAACTTGAACTTGAGTATTTTTTATCAAGTGCGTTTTGAAGCCCAAGGATTTAAAATCTTTTATATTCAACAAAATGAGTTTAATCTGATATCTAATTCATTACTCTTTTTTTGTCAAACACGCATCAATGTAGCGATAAAATTTATTCACTCGTCATATATGATTATGACGTACTGTGTAGTACAGAAACTGCAATGAAGAACTTCGACTCGAAATTGGACTTGCCAAAATAAATTTGTTGGACTTGGACGTGGAAATGGTCGAACTTGTTCACCTCTGTACTATATACATCTATATATATCTGTGTATATTAAAAGGTAAGAAAAGCTGTTCACCTAGTAGATATATAAATGTGAAACTCAACTTGAATAATTATATTTAGTTAATTTTACATGCGGTTCTAAAATTAACTAAATATAAATCAAGTAGATAGAGAGCTTTTAGAACGAAAATTATGAAACTAACGTAAATATTTCCAAAGCATCTAAAACACTTGAAGGTGGTTACAGTAGAATAGGGTAGGTAGATAGTACAGCACAATTGTCTAAGACATTCTTCTAGTTTTCAAATTTTATTGCTACTATCGAACAGTTTCTATCATCACCAGCTGTTCAATAGCCATTAATAATTACTTATATTTGCGTCTTTTTTTCTCTTTATTTGTGTGCATGTATATTGCATATTAATTATAGGGCGTTTAGCTCACCATCTAAAATTGATTCTACAAAAGACTTTCCTAAAAAGTCACTTTTGTCGTAACGTTGTCATTCTTTTTCATCTGTGACTAAATAAATTTGATTTGAATTGAATAGTAAACATTTTGATTTGATTAGCTGTAAATGCTTAAAAACTATGAGAATAGAGTTAGACATCAAATGTACTAATACAGAATCATACGTTTACCAATCATATGTGCTTTTATTAGAAATAAATCATATCAGAATAAATATATCGTCTATTTATAATCTGGAATTTTCTGTTTTTGCTTAACACACTAAAAGACTATTTTGAACGGAATTATTTTAACACATTTTAATTTTAAATATTCAAAAAATCGTACCAATATATCTAACAGAATCAAGTGGAGATGTGAACATTCAACAACAAACACATTTAATAATTAACAAAAAAAACGTTTATCGGTTGACTTAATTGAATAGAATAAAAAATATGAATCACAATAAAAATGTTTGTACGTATTTGACTAGGTGATTGAAATAAAACAAACGAAAAGCAAACAGTCCAATACGAATAGAAAATAAAAGAGCGTGAAGGAAAATTTATAACAATCAAAACATGAAAATACAACGATCGAAACAACTATTCTCACTCAACAAGAATTATTGCGCGTAAGTTGAGTAACATGAATATGAATCAGAAATATTCGAAAAAAAAAATCATATTTGATCGATTACTTCTATTTACTCATTCAAAAAAAACAATTTGCGTAAGTATTTAAATAGAAGTGCTTATGACTAAAAATCCAGTAGTATAAGAAAGTTTTTAACGTGCAGCCATAACGCCTAATGTTAATACATCATTGCAAATTTGACAAACACGTACAGGTTTTTGCAAATTAAATTTCATTATTGGTAGTTCACATACAGAACATCGTTTACATAATACACGACCACAGTGACGACTAAAATAGTTAAACAAAGAAAGTGTCAAACAGAAACACAGATAGAAAAGAGAGACGAACCAGTGATGTTTACGATTTGTGATAGTAAACTTCATTCCACATTCCAGACAATTGTCTGAATCTCCCCAAGGTGGCTCACGTTGTAACGTATCTAGAAGATAAATGACAAAATAAGTAAAATATAACTAATATTTGGTTTGTGTAATTTAACCTAAAATATTGACCAACAGTGCTTTAGAGGCAACAGCCTGGGTAAATATAGATATTCCATCATTATTGTATATACTTAAATTAGCACCAGCTGTCACTAATGCTCGACATAAATGGCCACTAAACACGAAAACAATATTTTTACATCTTTAAGATGTTTGCAAATAACTTACTTTCCAATTTTGTATGCCAGTAGCAACGCTAGAAAATGAATTTAAAATTGATATTAAAAAAACAACACGATCGATAGACAAATTTTACTAGTGTTGCCTTGTGCATCTTGTATATCAAGAGGAAAATCGGAATGAGTTTCAAATATAGCAGCAAATATTATGTGAGCATTTTCTCGACTATGAGATGCCAATACATGTAAACAATTCATGCCTCTAAAATTCAACAAAAAACCTTATTTGATTTGATTTCTTTCTTTATGAATGACAAAGCATCGTGTGACGAACAAAATAGATACAGTCTTTTAGAATAATACGTATTAAACAAAGAAATTAGGTGTTTAGTGTTATTTTACTTTGCATTTACGGCTAACACATCTACATCAGATTCGGTCAGTAATGTTCTTACAACATCTAAATGAGCATGTTGAACAGCCATGTGTAATGCTAAAAAAGACAATTTATATTCAATAGACACAATATTATTTCTTCTTGTGTTTTATAATTCTATCATAATTACTTTTTTACCATTATTTTGATTTGCATCCAGTAAATTACACTGGATATGGCTTTCGATAAGTATACTACATATTGAAGCACGACCATGTTCAGCAGCAATATGCAACGATGAACGTCTGTTCGCTGTTACATCATCTATATTTGCACCAGCTAATAACTAAAAGACATATGATAGGAGTAACTATTCCTACAGAAACACTAATTAGATGGGTTATGACGCAAACATTCTAAGATAATGAATGGATGAGGTCGTTGCTGCCGTCTTCGCCCATATGCGTAGAGATATTATATGGCATGTTTAATGAAGGTGCTTACCAAATTTCTTATGATTATTTCTGTTCCTGTTTGAACTGCGATGTGTAATGGTGTCAATTGACTAGCATCTTGAACACGATTGTTGACGTTGACCTTTTTTATCGAAGGATATATTAGTTTTAATCACTATTCATCTTCAAATATACAGACCGTGGATACTTTTTAAAAAATTTCCGAAGGAAAAATGACATTCAAAAAAGTCAGAAAAAAAGTCATTCATAACTCACTCTTACCACCTCCGAACAATGAGGGAAATAGAAAAAGGCAGGGTTAGCAAAACATTTTTCCCCAGTAGAAAGTACGCCGAAAGTATTAACGGGAGGTCAATAAGTTCAGAGTAGGGATGGGACAGTTTCAGTTCCTAAAATTCTTGAAAACTGGTGGAAAGAACTGATTAGACGTTCTCGTTCTAAGAACGGGAACTGCTGAACGTTCTTTTCAAAAGAACGCTAACTGACTACCAGTTTAAAGAGTTCAAAATCAAATAAAACCGGCTAAACTAATTGCATTGACTTTGTTTCGTCCACTAAACGCATCATCTATCTTTGGCACACTAAATAAAGTCAATGTAACTAGCTTCATCGGTTTTATTTCACTTTGAATTCTTGAAAATAACTGGTAACCAGTTCGCGTTCTTTTGAAACGAACGTTCAGCAGTTCTTGTTCTTAGAACTGAGAAGAGTTAACCAGTTACCGTTCAAAAGAACTGAACTGGAATTGTCCTACATCCAGAGCAAGACCGGCATCTCTTATTCCCCTCTTCTAAGCGAAATTACTAGGTAGAATCTACGTAGAAGTATAGAACTATCTAATCATCATGCTACAATTCAAAATTCGTCTCAGTTTCAGCACCTGGCAACCAGCTTTTTTCACCAGTCAGATATACCATAACAACAAATATATGGGATGATAGAGCAAAATTTTCTCTATGAATTGATGAAACCAAGACCTCTTTGTCATTTTTCCTTCGAGAATTATTAAAAACTTGCCAACGGTCGATTCTGAAAAAGATAGTAATTTGAAAATATTAACTGACCTGGACAGTTAATAAAAATAGAACACTTTCAATGTCGGAATTTTGAACAGCAACATGCAAAAAGTTTCGCCCTTTGTTGTCCAACTGAAAATATGAAAACATAAATCGATTGAAACGTTTACCAACTAAACTAGTGCCCATACTTGTTCAGCTGCTCTTGGTTCTCGCTTCAAAATAGCATTTGCTGCCTCATTATTTTTATACGACATGGCACAAGCAAACGGTGTATGACTTTGTTTATTTCGAATAGATAAATCGAGATTTGGTGCTTTGATTAGTAATTTGATTATAGCAACATGTTGATTGATAATAGCAACATGCAGTGGTGTATTTCCCTCTGCATCCTATAAAAATAAAATCAATAAGAAAAGCAGAGTCGGTTATATGAAATTAGTTTTTTAAATACCTTTTTATTAATATCCGCATGATGATCGATCAATGTCTGACAAACTTTTTCTAATCCCCAAGTACAAGCTAAAAACAAAAAGATTTTATAGTTTTTTTTTATAATTGATCTGAAATTCAGCGAAATATACCAAGATGTAAAGGTGTTTGCAAATCTTTTGCTTCATCTGGCGTTTCTCCATTAACGCCAGGTTGTCTGGCAGTGTTAATATCACAACCACTTTTAATAAGAAAACATGCAACAGGTTCATTATTTTCATCAATTGCTCGATGTAACAATGTTTGTCGACAATTTTCAGGGCCATTTGACCATCCCGTTGAATCGCATCCATATTTTACTAGTATGGTGGCAATGTCTTCTTGTCCCGAATCTAATGCATTCCATAGAACACTATTGTGATTTTCATCAAGAACATTCATATTCACGCCATTTCGACAGAGAGCTTCAACAACTGATGGCAAATGATGTTTAACAGCTAACTGTAATGGTGTCTCAGAATTATTTAATTTTTCATTCGCATCGACACCTTGTTCTAATAAAAATAATGAAGCTAATACAGATTGTTTTATAATAGCTTGATGTAGCAATGGTACATTCTCCGAATCTTTAATATTTATATTTGCGCCCAAATTCAATAATTGCTTTGATACATTCAACATGTTGGTCCACAATGTTAGACTAAATACACTTTGACCATTTTCATCTTGAATATTAAAATCAGGTATAATTAATGTTGAGGAATGTTCTTGTGACTCTTGTTGAATATCTTCCTTATATTTAATATATAATTGTAAGATTTTTTCTTGATTAACATAAACAGCACGATGCATCGGTGTCTGTTTTCCAACATAAGTAAAATGATTATCTTCTTCTTCGTTTGTTGTTGGTATTGTTACGGATGATGATGGATGTGTTTGCGCATTTGAATTTCCACCATGTTTTAATAATGCATTTGTTAGAGTTTCCAAGCCAATTTCAGATGAAAAATGTAATGGAATTTCATTGTATTGATTGACATAATTAATTTGTGCGCCATTTTCAATAAGAAATAGGCCGGAATTTTGATAATTAAATTTTGCGCATTTATGCAATAGTGTATTGCTACTCTTTGAATCAATCGCATCCACACTACAACCACGTTGAACTAACAAACTTGAAAATGTTTCCGTTTTGAAGTCTAAATCTGAAATAAAGCAAACAATCTGCATAACAGGTATATCTATGAAAGTGTGTTCAATACAGTGTGTTGATGTCTAACAGTTAAAAACAACGTTTCTTAATAATGCTAAATCCCGTGAATTGTTTGACAACGAGACTTACGCAATTGTTCAGCTTGTTGGAGTGCTAACCATAATGGAACATGTCCTTCTTTATTTCGTTCGTCTAACATAAGATGTGTTGCTTTTAAGATTTCTTTAAATATTTCAATATTATCAGCTAATACGCAACGATGTAAACAATTGTTTCCATTTGAATCTCTGAAACATGGAAGGTACTCGATGAGTGCAGTAATCTACTTATACAATTATTACTCACTGTTTATTTGGATTGCCACCGGATTCTAGAATGAGTTTTGTGACACGACACATACCATCCATAATATCTTGTAACATTTCATTATGATTTAAACTACTTAGAAGATGTAACGGTGTTTCTTTTGTTACACTTGTTTCATGATCAAGCAAACATTGATGGCGTACAAGGAATGTTGCCGTATGTTCATCACCTAAAACAAAACTTCAAACTATAGACAGACTAAAATGTTTTCGAAAAACATACCTCGTTTGATAGCCATATGCAATAATGTTCGATTTTCTTTATCTTTAAAATTGATATCCGCTTTATGGCGAACAAGATTTTCTGCCATACTATCCTGTTTCATCCGCAACGCTAGTTCCAATGGTAACTCTTCATGATCGTCCAGCTCATTGACACGTTCAGTTAACTTTTAGAAACGAGAAAATAAATTTACTTGAATCTCTAATTATTTTCTCTCTCTCTCTTTCTCTCTCTCTCTCTCTCATCTGTCGTACCTCAGAATCGTTATCAATCAAATACAGGAACAGAACATCTTCACGTTTCATTCGAACAGCTTGATGCAAAGGATATTTAGTTTTTTGTTTAAACAGATTAAATGCCATTGGTGCAGATAAATACTGGAAATCATCACAGGTAAAATCATTCCAATGTGTAGTAATCAATTGACTACAATGTGTACGTAACACTTGTGCACCAATTTCTTCAGCTACTTTATAAAATTTCATTGTATTTCGAACGGTAATTGATGATAACAGTGCTGCTTCACATTGATCGATCAATTCTTTCAAGTGAAATCGATTTGCTGTTTTCATCAGACTAAGAAGAAAATCTTCATTTTGTTTTCCATCAATTTCATCCATATAAACCCATTTCATCAATTCAAAACCAACGTCATACGAAATATCTTAAATGAAAATAAACAAGAGATATTTGGTAATCAATATCAGACATATCAACTTCATACCGGAAAGATCAAGTTCATTCGTGTTGTCCAAATGAGCAGAATCCCACTTTGAACTTCTTGCGGCAAGGATAAATTTGTGACCACGTAACGTTTCTCCATCTAATTTAATTGCAATATCGCTAGAAAACGAAGATGGACAAAGTTAGTTTAGAATCTACCAAATGTTACTATCATTGCCTGTAAAGTTCTTTGTTAAATAATTCTCCAACAATTTTTAATAATCGACAAACAAATGAATTTTGGTCAACTTTTGTTGTTGCATTAAGCACATTGTAAGTGCGTTCCAATTTTTTATAACGATTTTGTAACTTAACATATTCTTCTCTTAACAGCAATAAATGTTGCTGTAATTTGACAACCTCAGCTGAAATAGCCAGAAAAACAATAATGGCTGTTTTTCGAAATGATGAAGTAGGAGACTAACCTTGGGCATCACCGCTGGCCATCTGCAATTTCGAATAGAATCTACAAACAAGAAATAAATAAAAATGCGTAAATTAAAGCAAAAACTGATATCAATGGTGAATTATTAACAATAACGATGGATGTTTCCTAAATGTATGTTGCTTTTTTTCATAACGCGAGATTTTTTATATTTTATTTATAATAAAAGTTAATGATTTAAATTTCAATTAGCATAAATTCTTAGATGGGCTTGTAAAAGCAGTACACTAGCAAGATTTGATTTCTTTTCTCTTTAATTTATTCAATTTTGCTTGGCGAAATTAGTAAAAGTTAAAAATAAAAAGTGGGAATACCAACAAACAAACTATCTTTCTCTATTTTCCGGGTAGACACAGTCGAAAGTAGAACACCACTTTACTCTCAAAAGACCTACCAATAGCATTTCATATGAAAGCTTTTTGCTAAAGTATATCTGTACACAAAGCGAATGACATTTTACGAATGTTTCAATAACACAGTGAACAAGCGAAGTTGCCACTGTAATCTACTATGAAAAACTGAAATTCAATGTAACTTTTATTGTAAAAAAACATTCAACTATGATTTTAAGTTTTTATTAAAAACTTAGTTAGAAAGATTCTATCATTAGTTCTTTTCGCTCCAAAAATGACATTCAAGTTTTCTTCTTTGCACAATATAATAGATACGTAGTTTTAGTCACCATATTTGATGAATCAGGGCGGCGAACATCGTACAGGTAGGAATAGGAGGGTTATTCTCTTTCAAGACCCAACCACCGCTCTAATTAATAAACAGAAGTGCAAACTATCAGAAGGGACATTTTTATTTGACCCATGCTATACCATATGTATACAATTGAAATATTAGTATAAGCATCTAATTTTGATTAGAGATATGCTCCATTGGATGAAGTGGTCGACCAATTAAATAATAGTAAGAGTCCTCATTTCTTGCATCCAACTATGCAGGTCGATCAAGATGAGAAAAGTACGCGTTTTAAACGCTTCTGATAATTAGTACGAATTTTGAACGAGTATAAGTGTATTAAACGCGTATCCAATAATTACATTTGACATAGAGGTCACTCATCTGTTACATGGTGTTTTTGCAGCTTTCGTTAATAACGTTAATAATATTTGTTTTATTATATCTAATCTGTCGAACAAGGTTATGTCTTAAAAAAGTGAAAAACTGATATGAAAATGAAAATTTTTCCATTAATAAAATAAAATTTCTCTTATTTTCCATTTTCATTTCATTTTTTGATGTTTTAAGTCATAATTCGAGCAACGAGCAATAATCCAATAAAACCAGGAAAACGTAAAACTAACAAATAACTTGAATGCGCATAAGTTGCAATGTCGACAGACCCTGGACATATTAACAGAAACAAAGAGATCATTAATAATTAAAATTAAAAATCTCTAGCCACCATCTTAAATGACTTTCTGTATTATTTATAAATAAACAAAGAATTAAAGAATTATGTCGATAGACATTATGTATTTTTGCTGGGAATTTTGTCTTTTGCGTTATGTATAGGCCTTTTTCTGTGCAAAATGTGCACCTTATGATGTGGAGAACTATGAAAGCTAGACAAGTTCTGGAAACGGTAAGATATTCTCCTGGCATTGGAGATTGATCAATGCACATTTTTCTGTTACATAAGGTCCAGATTCGATACCATAAGCGCTTTTGTTAGAGAATTTTCGTTTGTGAGTGAGAGAGAAGAAGAAAATTATAATAACTTGTAAAAAAAAAGATTTTTTAGTCGAAAGAAGACGCAATATTGAAGAATAATTACAGGTACTGTTAACTGAGATCGTTAAGAAACTAGGAGATAGATAAATTTACTAGCCGAAAGTATTATATCTCGCAGACATATTCATTGATAATGAAGCACAGTAAGTAACAAAACAATTGAATAAATAAAATTTATGATTCAAATGAATAATTATTATGCCATAGAATAGACGCTTATCACTATAGTACAATAGTATAGCACCGACAATATTTACAGAATATAAAGTTGCTAAACCGTTATTAATTTAGAAAAAATTTAACCACAATTGTGGGAATGAAAATTGTTTTTTTGTCTCCAAGTCTGACCGTTTAGGACTTTTCCAGAGATCAAGGTGCAAAAAGGACTCTGAAATATTTCACAAGACTTTTTAATTTTCGATGATTTTTCTTCATTAGTATTAGTAGCTTTCTTATTTTGGTCTGTAGTATGATCAGTAATATTGTAGTAATCATCCGAGCGTGTTTCATTACATGAAACAACATGTAATCCCAGTAGTTGTTGTCGTCTGTTCGGTTTTTCACGATTGTGATCAATTATGACTGACATCTATGACGATGTCAGCGTACCATTTGTCGGTTTTAATTGTTGTTCGTTATCATTTTCAAATAATTTTTTACCAGCATTCATTTTAATACGTTGTATTAACCGATCAAAATCATAATTAAAGTTTTCCAGTATTCGTATTTAAAAATATACCCGAATCTCTAATAGATGAATCGTTAATACGATATCTCCGCCGTACATATAATCAATGATTATAAAACATAAACATTCTATATAACGTTTTGTAATATTAAATAAGTAAAATCAACTAGATATCGTATTCTACGAGATGCTAGGTACTTACCTTAATCACATTCGCACGCCAGTACCGATTAAACAATTAAAGCTATTAAATCAGTTTTTGAATGAGTTTCTGTAAGTATTTTGATATTTATTTCATAAACATCTAACTTTAATTTCAATATTATCTGCCTTAATGTTAATCAAATTTCATGTCTCATTTTTTTATTCAACTCATAAGGGTACAGCCCGTGACATATATATAGAAATTTTTCATGAATTGCTGATAATTAATGAGAATATTTAATAATACTGTGTAAATTCATTACCACAATACGTGTAAAATTACATCAAAATATTTAAGATCATAGACCCTGCTGATTTTGAGCTATTGAGATGCAATTTTCACATATATTGTAGGTAATAACATGATGAATACCTTTTACCAGAAAAGTATATCAGAAATCTACTTCTGAAAAGTACCAGAGGTTTGTTTTGGGAAATTCCATATATTTGAATGGATCCACCGGAATTACCCTCACATGGGGTAATTCCGGCAGGTTTGGAGGTCCCTGTCTCCTTTTGAACACTGGTGGAAAACGGAGAGGGATTTTTAGGAGATTTTTACATCAGGAGAAAGAGAACTGTTAGTTCTATCTTCATATTCAATAGCATGCTTATCCGATTAAAAACGTCTTAGAAATACGCAAAATACTAAAAGACTTTGTGCAAGTGGCTAGAATTACTCCATATGACTCTAGTTTTTATTTCAATCCCAAGGCATTGTCTTGAATAAAGAAAAAAAACTCACCATCGGAACTGATCAAAAATGAATTGTTTTCCTTATCAACGAAACGTATACAGAAAGTGAAGGACGCGAAATTAAATGAGCTCGGGAAAAAAACCCTTTTTGAGCTCAATGTGCTTAATTGGCTTCAAAATGAGAGAAATGAGCTCGGTTGTAATAAAATTCTATTTTAGTTATATAAATGAGAGCTTTGAGCGGAGAAATTAATTTATACTCTGAAAAGATACAAATGAGCTTGGTTAATTTTATTTTTGACGGTAAAAAGAGAGAATTAAGCTCGGTAAATAATTTAATGAAATTAATTAGTGATTTTATCAGTAGCAAAGTATACTGAGTAAGAAAAAAATAATTCAAGAACAAGATAAATGCTAGATTACAATAGTTTTTTACTAATATTCAGTCTTTTGTTAAAGCTAATTTAACTTTGTTTGGACGATCTTTTCTCCGCCTTGTCCCAAGTGGCTGTGGAACTTTACGATGATCTCACAGCATATTTTGAAGACCAGTGGTTATTACCATTACAATTTTGGTATGGAGGTAGTGCAAATCTTAGTCCATTTTGCTAATTTTTCTCGTTTAACTCCATTATTTTGTTCTTGTAAATATGACTTTAAAAAATATTCTTGCGTTCATTCACTGGGCTTAATGATGATGCGGGGTCATAGTAAAGTTCCACAGCCACTTGGAATAAGGTGGAAAAAAGATCGTTCAAATAAAGTTAAATTAGCTTTAACAAAAGACTGAATATTAGTAAAAAACTATTGTAATCTAGCATTTATCTTGTTCTTGAATTATTTTTTTCTTACTCAGTATACTTTGCTACTGATAAA
>CAJNOQ010000263.1:16102-58730 GCA_905250885.1 Didymodactylos carnosus | reverse complement strand
CATGAATAAACGGATACAAGGGTCTACGATATTTTTGATATAAAAGATCACGCTTGCGCAGAAGTAGCCTTAAATCGTTATTAAACCATGGCGCATCTTTTGACGCTACAGTTACATATTTGTCATATATTTGTCTTTTATATTTGAAGTGCTTCTGAAGATTAGAGTGCTTCTCATACTCTTACTCGGGACTTTTTTTAACGAGTATTCCAAAAAAACTCGAGTACTTCCCCAAAAACTAGTGACCTTTTTTTACTATTTGCGTATCAAAAAATCGATTTATTCGGAAATTTTGTCGGATTTACCGGCTTCTTCAAAAAAAAAAAATACTCGAGTTCTACTCGAGTACTTTTCAGTAAATACTCGTACTCCTGCTCGTATTCGATCTTCAGTACTCGTACTTAGAAATCCGTGTACTCGCCCATCTCTGTCCGTCGGACACCTGTAGGAGTTCCATATTGAAGTTCTACGGAAGTCTGTAACGGGACTCAGGACTTTTCAACGGTGGGACTTCTTGCAGGATCCTCGACTAGGGCATTTTATAATGAATCTGCTGATCAAAATCGTGCTCTATATAGAGAAAAAATGGTGTTGGAGAGAGGTAACAAGTCAAACTGTCGATAGGATATGCGACAGCAAAGGAAATAGTTAACTTATTGACACAGAATCGTAAATATAAGATCTCCTCTTATTCTCAATCGAATAAAGCGCCCTCTTTCTCACATAAGGGCTTAGGGCTAAATACTGGTCCTGTAGAAGAACCATCATTATCGGCAACCTGTGGTCCAGAAGTGAAAAGAGAAGTTGGAATATAGTAAGCATGTTTGTTAGTATATTCTATTTTTTCACGAGTAGATATGTCGCTAACTATTAAGTGTTATTGGCTTATGAAATCCTAGCCAATGACTGAATGAATGAAATAAAAATAAATTGAACAAAGAAAAGAATAACGAAAGTAATATGGAGAGAAAAGACAAAGCTTGAGAATATCTTGCGGTTTTTATCTTGCTCACTGAACACGACAAATTCTCCCTTTTTGTCGCATACCGTTAAAAGAATAGGCGATTTTATTTGTTTCTTTCCTTGATGTAGACATGAAACACCGATAATCAAACATTTTTTTAAACCAGTTCAAGAAATTTTCAATAGCTCTTATGAATAACCTGATATTTTAGTTTTTCACTGAAATTCATTTGATTATTGGTACAGTACTTTTAAGTTTCACCCTTTGATAAACCAAGTTTTTCTTATTTCTGACATCCTTCCCTATTCCAACTGTTTCTAGTTAACCTTCGATTCAAAATTGTTCACAACTATATTCTATTAGGATGTTATATCTAATGGTCGTGTTCTAGATATGCATTCATCTTCGGAAGTTGAAGTTTTACCGTCTCAAGTTTCAAGTTGTAGTACTAATTTACCCATAAATAAATTACTAGAAAACTTAAACGTAAGTATTGTGGTGATTATTGTTAACATGTGGCTAGTAAAGTTATCTGTTGTTGTTTTTCTGTTATAGAAAAATCAGCGTTTATTACAATCACTTCCACAAAATTATAAAAAACGTGAATCATTTACTGTTTTATACAAAACATTAGTCAACGATTATTTTTATTTACATGAACGACCTGATGTTCAGTTGTCTGCCGCAATTTGTTTGGCTGATATCATTAGAATATGGGCTCCAAATTTACCCGATATACCACCAGAAAAAACGCTTGTAATTTATCATTATTCTTACTGAATTTAGTTTATTTTTGTCTTCTCTTGTTTAAGAATATGTTCTTATTTTTGGCTCGACAATTATCTGGATTAAAAGATATAGATGATCCGTTGTATAATAGAAGATACTATTTGATTGAAGTAATAGTTATTTCTGTCTATGTATATAATATGAACTGCTTTTTACATTTGTATCTCTAGAATTTAAGTATGGTTCAATCATTTATACCAGCAATCAGTCTAGAAGAGAACAATGGATGTCAGATTAGTAGTGTCATTTTTACAAATTTATTTAATGCTGTACAGTATGTATTCTTTGTCTATCGTCTTTCATGTCTATTGTCGTTCTGTTTGATTTTTTTTTCTTCTCTTTATAGGAAAAACCATAGTGTTCAATTGAAAAATTTGATGAACGATCTACTATCTGTTCTCTTAGCTGAATATGAATCCGTACCATTTCCATTATTAGAATTATTGTTTGAACGAATAATTGATCCTGAGAAGGTACCTTGCTATTATTTTGTTTTGAACACCAATGGTACTCTTATTAATATGAATGGAGTCGATTTGATCTAGCCGTTGTGTTGAATCGAGTTGGTGGAGATTGTTACTTTATAATTTCAAACTGTATTATCGTTCATGTATTTAGAAATTGCGAGAAGAATGTTATGAATTAGTTGAATCAATTATACGAAAGACCGAAGTCTATCTCAAATCAGCTATTGTTAATGTAAATTACTTGGCTTAATTTATGCTCATCTATCAATATTACATCATTTTTTTTTTCTCTAGTATTTCAAAGCTGTTCTTGTAACAGAAGACATTGAAAATTTAAAATTGGCAAATAAAATCTATTATATATTTGACGAATTTTGTCATATATCCGAATCGATTGTTGATGATCTAATTCCGTTTATCGAACATCGTTTAACGGTAAATAGAAAGTTTAGAAAAAAACATAGAAAAATGTTTTATCAATTGTTTTTTAGGTAGCAAATGAAAAACATCGTCGTGATGCAACAAAAATTGTCGCATATGTCTTGAGTTCACCAAATAATGATTTTGCTTTAAAACATAAAAGTCTTTGGACAACATTTTTACAAAAGTACAAGATATATTCTTTAACATAAAAGCACATGATTAATGACTGCTTTTTTTTTCTTGTTAAGATTTCGAGATACCACAGATATCCAATTGACATGTATTAAACCGCTAAAAAATTTTTTTTTCAATCATCAAGAACTACGTGCAGATTTAGAACGTAGGTGTTTTTTATTTTTTTTATTTGTAAAAGTACAAGATTTTGATATTTTTATTGTTTTTTAGCATTGATTTATCAACTAAGTCATTCACCCGATCAAGAAATTCGAACTCAAATAATTGCACAAGTACGAGTAATATTAAATGGTAATTTAGAGAATATTAATGCAACAATGAGATCAATTTTAATTGAAAGAGCAAGAGATAAAGTGGTGAGAAAAAATGACATGTTCTTCTTTATTACGAGGGAATTAATGATGTTGTTGTCAAAATTTTTAAGTGGGAAATTCGTAAAGAAACATTGGATTTTCTTGGTCATTGTTATAAAAAAGAATGTTCATCTGGTAGTTGGTCAGATAAAATTCAAAAGCAATTATCATGGGTGGCTAATTGTATCATTAATTTGTATTATCAAGCATCATTACAAGATAAGTATGTTGCTCATAATTTATGAAGCTTCCATCTTTTAAAACGTTTATTTTTAGATTATTAGCCGAACGAATACTCAGTTTTTATTTGATGCCATGGGATTTTTCAGCAGATGAAAAAGTTCGTGTGTTACTTAATTTATACTCAAATGTTGATGAAAATGCTCAACGGTAAGTAATATTTTGTGCTTGTTTTGTTCATTCACACTGAAATATCCCGTACATTTTTTTCAGTGCGATTCGAGAAATTTTCAATACCAAGTTTATGTAAGTGTATTTATTGCTGATACTCTAGTTTTCTAAGCTAAACTAAATCTCATTTTCTAATTTCAGTTTTCGTCGACATTTACTCAGGGTAGTTGAACTTGGTTTACAAATGGCTGATCCGTCAACGTCAAATGATCAAAAAGAGTTGACAGAAATAAAACTTGTCAATTTGATTCATAGTATTTCTACACGTAATACAGATTTTTAAAATTTACTTAACCAATTATCAGTTTGACATATGTTTGTTTTTTAGGTTCATTACCAAATCCTGAAAAAAATGAAGTTTTATTAAAAGCTTTTGTTGTTCATGCAATCAAAACACATCGAGAACGTTCTTCAACAACGTTAAGTATGTTGATGCTGTTGAAAAAAGCATTAGCTGAAAATATTAATTCAAAAGAAGCATATGCTTATGCTGTAAGTAGTAGACACTAAAAATGATCATCGTATATATTTACTGTATTTATGTTAGAATATTATTGGTCAACAATTACTCGATGAATCAATAAAAGAACAAAAACGATGTCCAACAACTACTCCTGAACGAAAAGATGAAATATCAACAATCTCAGATTTAAATGGAAATGGTCAATTTGCTAAAATGTGTACACTAGTCAAAACTGTATTTGAAAAAATATCAACGTTACTATTTGATCAAGAATCAATGGCTAAATTATTGGAATTTATTTATGGAAAAATAGTTAGTGGTATGTGTTAAAGTTATGTCTAGAATGCTGAACATGATACGTAACATGAATCTGAATAATTCTTATATTTTAAGAACAAGAGCAAACACCTCTTTATTATGAAAATATCAATCAACTATTGAAGGTACATATTAGTCTTTTTGTGACAGCAAAGATTATCTGTTCATAACTTCTTTTTAAGATATTTCTTCAACATCCATTTATTTTCGATCACACCGATATACAAACAACATTGAGTAAATTATTAAATTTACGAATACTTGAATTAGGTAATATTTGATAAATTAGAAAGACTAAATTTGTTAACAAATATTTCGTTCTTTTACTGAGTATTCTATATTATTTTAGTTCCTATGATATTGAAAATAATCGAGGTATGTGCACCATCAATAATTGCAAAAAATCCAACATTACATACGTGAGTTAGATAGAGAAAGTAGAAATATTTTTGTTTTTGTAATGGTTTATGGTCTTATTAGATCATTTCAGTCACAATTGTTAGAATTACTCAGTTTACATCCTCCCATTGTCAAACGTGTCATTCATTGTCTATATGCATTATATCCAGATACAAGAGATAAAATATTTCAAAAAATAATCGAAGTAAGTTTACCTGTGTATATCAAATCAAATTAATATGCTGGCAATGTTTTTTTCTTTATTTTAGGATACTCTATACGATGAAATCGATGGTGAACAATTGTTTGCGTCAAGATTAGTTGCACTTGGTCATATGATTTATTTAGCTCCGTTAACAGTTGGCAGAAGCGGAAAACGTATTCTAGGAAAGATTTCAAGATATATTTTGGACGAAAATTCAGACAAAGAACACGTATAAACATGTCGATTTTTTTCTATCTCAAAATAACGTTTTGCTTTTCTTGTTTTCAGAATTTTGCATTGTTGCCCGATGAACCAAATACTGATTCAGAAATCGGTCCTGAAACTCGTGTGAAGGTAAAGAAGAGTAGTCTTCCTTGAATGTAACTGAAGATATAGCCTCTATATTTTAGCGTGAGTTGATCAAAGCAATGACACGGGCTGTTTGTGGTTTACAAGATAATTCAATTGGACTATTTCCTATTGTGTATAGATTAATTCGAAAATGTATAGAAGGAAATGATGAGGATTTCGTTGGGCGCTTGAAGTATGATGACAACACAAAAAACGAGTTTATTGTAGTCATGTTTATCCTTGCTCCTCTATTCTAGTGAAGCAGAAGTTGCTTATATTCGATTATGTGGTCTGTCATGTTTATTACAATTGATATGTAATCCATACTTTTATCCCAATATAATACCCGATGATTTTTTTCTAATCTTAACATTATTAAGAGTAAGTTGTATAAAGAGCATTCTTTGGATCTACTAGTATAAATTACAGAAATAAAAATACGATTATTCTATCTTTTGGACGATATTTGAATATAATTTCCTTCTCTTGTAGGATCCATTATCTCGAATTCGTTCAAAAGCCTATCGTAAACTAATTGATCGTTTACGTGAACCAACGAATCCCGTTGAATTATTAGCACTCGTTGCATTTGCTGCCAAAGAACCTGAACGAGAGCATCGAGACCAAATACGTCGATCAATGTTAACTGTCATAGATCAACGTCGTGAATATATTAAATTACAACTGTCATATAAAACAGCCACAATTAATGATATGGAAAGTGAAGATGACAATGCTTTATTGAATAATAATCAAACATTAGGGAACAGATCAACAATTGATTGTAAATTGAATCCAGAATATTCATTAGCCTATTTTATTTATTTTCTATCAAAATCACCAGCATATATTTTACCTGATGACAATGATTTATTACATACAATGACCGATTATATTCTATTTTTAATTGATTCATTATTGTTACGTTGTGATGCAACTGTTGGCCTATTTTATAAGGGTTTATTACGTTCAATTAAATCATCAGAAGATGTTAAAATATCGAAGAATAGAAATGATGCATTAGAACGAAAAGATTCAACAAAAAAGCTTCATGTTTTAGCTGATTTAACCTATGTTATACTATCACAACGTGCATCATCCATCATGATGTGTACGGCGAGTTCAGTCGTACCATTACCAGAAAATTATTATAAGAAAACAAAATTTAATCATTATTCGTGTTTACCGAAAGATTTTAAATTAAAGCTATACAAACCATCTACGATGCCAACAATAATGATGGCAGGCCAAACAGGTAAAACAACAAAAAAGTTGCTGTCAGCCGATGAACGAAGTACAACACCAGAAGAAGACGGGAAAAGGAAAAAGAAAATTATGAGCGCCTGCGAAGAAGCAGCCGATGAAACAAGTATAACACCAGAAGAAGACGGAAAAAGGAAAAAGAAAATTATGAGCGCTTGTGAAGAAGCAGCCGATGAACGAAGTACAGCATCAGAAGAAGACGGGAAAAGGAAAAAGAAAATTATGAGCGCCTGCGAAGAAGTAGCCGATGAAACAAGTACAACACCAGAAGAAGACGGGAAAAGGAAAAAGAAAATTATGAGCGCTTGCGAAGAAGCAGAAGACGACCAGCACGCGATGAAACGAAAACGTACAACAAGCAGTGCTGATTCTTCTTATTCTGGCGATGAGTCAAATTCACCAATAATGAAATCGAAATGTCAGATAAAAATTTTCAAATCTAGAAGACAAAATCATATAAATGACAAGGTGAACAGTGGTAGTGATGACGAAAACACTATCTATTCGTTCAATAATGGTAATAGAAAAAAAGGTGAAACTTCCAGTCCACTTCGACTTCCAACAACACGAAAGCGACAGACTATTGTTGTACCATCTCCACCTCAATTACCATCACCACAAGCAAAACACTTGTCAGGACGAATGAATACATTGCAAACAATGAGAGCTAAAACGACAGAAGAGGTAAGCTTGCTAGGGAAAATATTCTACGACTCTTTTATCGTGTGTGTGTGTATTCATCCAATTATCGAAGACAGATACAACTTTTTAAGAAAAAGAATGTGTGAAATGGGCTTCCTATATAGTTTTCAGTTTAACTTACTCTCAGTACTGATGTCAATATTCAAGTTATTTTTGCGA
Organism: Didymodactylos carnosus; assembly: GCA_905250885.1. Classification (NCBI taxonomy): domain Eukaryota; kingdom Metazoa; phylum Rotifera; class Eurotatoria; order Philodinida; family Philodinidae; genus Didymodactylos; species Didymodactylos carnosus. The sequence goes on along the minus strand of CAJNOQ010000263.1, from coordinate 51,268 downwards.
CTTTTATTCGATTTAATCATTGATAGGTGGTTGTTCTATTACGAATATATTATTTGATAATATTATGTACCTAATATGTGTTTTACAATTAAATTGTTTCTTTATCTTTTAGGAAGAGGAGGAGCAAGTCACACCATCACCACCGCGAAGAAACAGTGAAATGAAGAAAAATGGTTCGTCAGATATTACGAAGAAAAGCATAATAAAGACCAGGGAAATTTATAGTGATGAGGATGAAATAACAACGAGTACGACAAATGGTGATACTGTTAGTGATCGTATCACTGAAAGTCAGATAACAGTCACAGGAAGACAATCATCTCTAACTTCAACAAGAATTGACCTGTAAGTGCATAGAGTTCGTTTTTATTCGAAAAAGTCGATTTAAGAGTGAAGTCGATTGTTCGACCAAAAATTCGAGTGTGTTAAATGGATGAGTAGACTGAAGTGGCTCTACTTTCAGAATCTATATTACTATTTACCTACTGCTGGATTCTTGTAGATTTTGAAAAAACTTCTTTTAAAAACCCTAAAAACCATCGTTGCTGAAGTTCAATCACCTCTCGGTCAATACTGTATTTCAAATAGTCACATTTGTGGAGCCGATATTTCTTGTTAAAATAAGATATGACGTAGCTCTGTTCGATGATGTAGGCGAGAGACATACGCATGTTTCTATAAGTTCTAAAAAGTGCCATTGGAGAAACAGCTGAGTCTCTATCGCTCAATAAAGTACATTTTCCCCACGGACGACAGTGACGCAACAATGAATTTTGTTGTTTGTTTGAGAGCTAAGACATTAATCTGAAAACTACTCGAAACGAATTTTTGGATTTTATTAAAAAAGAAAAGAAGAGTTTGATACTTTCAACGCATATCAGAAAGAAACGAAGACGAAATTCAAAAATCATTCCGGTATCTACATTCATTTAAAACTTCTTTAACTCTCGTCTACCACAAGAAAAGTGTACCTTACAAACAGTTACATTTTGATCTTAACGACAACTATTAAACTCTAAAATCACTCAGGATTTCGAACAAATTTTTTATCATAACTTATTCACTTGATATTTCTACAACTTCTATAAGTTTAGTTCAAATGGGTTGTAAAATGTAGAGAATTTTTTCTGACAGTCTTCTTTCTCTCTATTGAATAAAGCATTCGTATTTTGTTTGGCTCATCCCCCAGGGATGATGGGAAAAGGATTTTTGACTGAATTTGTGTGTATGATGTAGTGATACAAGTTTTATAGCTAACAGAATATATTTGTTTTTCTTAGTGAAGAAATGGATACAATTCCAGCAGTGAGATCGTCGCCATCGATGTCGACAATAGCGATTAGCAATAATAGTTCAACTAGTCCCCCTAACTCAACAAGATAAACGAAATGCAATTTATTTGGGTTAGCAAATATCAATTTTCTTTATTTATAGACGTATACGTCAATCGATAACTCGAAAGTAAAAGGTTCAAGATAAATATGATAAGCTATATAGGTGTATGTTCGAATTTTCTGTGTTTTGTTCTAATCTGTGTGATTTTTTAATTACTGTGATTTATTTGAATTGTATACACGCATATTTTATCATGAATTTTGTTACTTATAATCCAGTATGGATTTATCTTTTTATTTGTTATTTTGTTTTCTACTAAATTACATGTTTAGCTGTGCTACTCTTTGTTACCGTCCTATTCTATACAAACGAATTTTGCCCTTATATTTATGTTCTGTTCATTTTCTAAGAAGAGAACAAAAACATTGTGTATTCTTCGATTCTTTTTCTTTGTAAATATTTTTTGTGAAATAGATATTAGTGTGCATTTTTTCTAATTTCTTCATGTGTTTGTCATTGTAAACAGACCGTTATAAAAAAGAATTCTCGGAATACTGATATCTCAGTCTGAGTATTCTATATCTTTCACTTTCTCGTCATTTGTTTGATTTGTTGTATTTTTGAAATTCACATGTATGCTTGTGTCTGAGATATTTTGGTCTCATTTTTTTTTGTATAAACTTTTTTCATTAGAATTGAAAAAAATATAGGTTAAATGAAAAGTGATTTGTAGAAACAAATAGTCCCAGTATACAAAACTATAATGAAGGCATTTTTGTTATTTGAATATAAATGACGGCATATGTTGAAACTAATATACAGAATTTTGATAATATGTATTTCTAGATATTTCAGAATAAGAAGAAATAAAACATGGCGTTGTCTCACATAATTTTTAGAGTAATTTATTCTAATTGTATAAAAAACTCGAAAAAAACTTTAGTTGTACCATTGTCGTCTCCATTCATCGCTCAATATCGGATATCTCATCAGCGTTTTTTAACTAAAATATCATCCCAACAACTTTTGAAAAAATGTTCTAGTACGACTACATGTTTATTCAAACAAAGATCAGCAAGTAGTGAACATATCAAATCGAATTCATTGATTAATAATAATAATAATACTACTAAGAACAATGAAGAAGAAAAGAAAAAAGATCGTTTTTTAACAATACCAAATGCACTAACAGTAGGACGAATCCTGTGTACACCTCTAATTGGTTATTTCATTGTAACGGAATATTATACATCAGCGTTGATCCTATTTTTATCAGCTGGTATGACTGACTTACTTGATGGTTATATAGCAAGACGATTTCCATCTCAACAATCAGCCATTGGAAGCTTTCTTGATCCATTTGCCGATAAAATTTTGGTCGGTGTTGTTGTTATTGCTGCCTGGTACAAAGCTTTGATACCATTATGGTTATTAGCATTGATATTAGTTCGTGATATTGCTATTATGCTTGTAGCTGGTTATATACGATTTATATCTGTTGATAAACCACGAACATTGAAAAAAGTATTGAACATGAAAGAGGCCACCGTCCAATTATATCCAACATTTGTTAGCAAAGTTAACACGGGTGTACAAATTGGTTTATTCACTCTTTGTCTTGCAAGTCCCGTTTTCAATTATCAACATTCAGATTGGATGACAGTAATCTATTTGTTATCGGCAGCATCGACAGGTGTGTCTTGGTTAAGTTATGTAGCACAAGGAAAACAAACATTTAAGTTGCTTGGAAAGAAAAATCCACCATCGACTTAATACAAGTATTCATTATTATTCTGTACTGTTCATAATCTTAATATTTATTTAAATAAATTAGATTGCTATTCTCTAACAAGTGCACGTTATTTTTGTGGATATTATTGAATACACGTATTGCTAAATATTTTCCAGTAACAACAATCAGCACGATATCGTTATGAATGAAAAACATTTTTCTATTTTATTTTCTTATTTAAGAGAAAAAGATTATTGATTTTTCGTTGTCTCTTATGTGTGTATCTAATGTAAATAAAAATCTTTATCTTCTGTCTGTAATGACATGAAAAAGATATTGTCTTTGTAGTCCAAGCAGTTTGAGCCTAATCGTATGCTGGATCTGTATCCTTGTTGAATCGTACACGTTCGAATAATAAGACATTGATGAAGAGTTGGATCACTATTAGACCAATCTAAGGTATTGACCATTAAACGGAAAGAGATATAAGCAGCAGTTAATAAAGTTTGATTTGTTTTAGTTAAAGAATAAAAATTAAATCGATGTAAGGCTTTTCACTTTAATCTACCGATTGCAATAGTTTATACATAAAAAATTAGACTATAACTTCAGGTTTAACTGCAAAACTACGAAAAATATTAGATAATACAAAATTTTGGTTTCTAACTTTGAAAAAGGTTGCCATTCAACTCATCAGAAAGAGCTTTGTTCTCCAATAACAAACGCCAGTAGAGGATAGTGTCGTACGCTCGTTTTTTAGTATCGTGTCCGACCATTGTATTGATGATATTTATGAACAGTTGAGTTACTCGAATGCAATGGATGTTGGAGTTGGCTTTTAATTGTTTGTATTGATAAAAGACAGTACAAATTCGAAGGTGGCTGATGAAGATATGCCTTAAACAATGACATATTTTGTTGTTGTTGTTGTTGTACTTTTGATTTCAATTCAGACGATGGTTGTTAACTTCGTTAAAAAAATAAAATGTAATCGATAGAAACAGATACTTGTTTTCTTATCGGATACCACAAAAAGAATTGCACTGTTAGTATTGTCAATTTTTTTCCGCTTCATTATACTTAATCGAGTAAATGTTTTTACCAAAATATAGCGCGTTCAACTCTGTGCAAAATATGTATTGACTGTTTTATTGCAAAATTCGAAGGTGGAAAATGAGATGAGAAATCTTATAAAGTGCAAAAATGGAGAAAAAATAAGTTAAACGACCGCTTTTCAAGTTTTATTTGCTAAACGTTTGTGGGAGAAAGAAAGGTGAAGAAAGTAGCTATCGTGTAGGCCTTGGAAAGTTCTATCTTCCACCTATGACTAAAAATTTTTTACAGTTAGGACTGGGGGCATAAGCGTAACGGTTTTTTCTTGAAAATTTCCTAAACATGACGATTTTTTATCAGAAATTTGCATCATTCGATAAAACAAGTATAGTCTAGTGAAACTTGATCCTTTCAGAATATTTTTTTTATTTTGAAGATCAGATTAGTCTTTATTGTGGAATCGGTAAGATTTGAAAAAAAAATTCCTTTGTTATCACACGTGGATAAATAATTTTCTGTTTTCGACTGATTTTCGATAAGTCAATCTTTTCGTCGGATATTTTCACTCAAAACAAATTTTGTTACATGCTATGAGAGACAGCACATGTGAAACTACACAAAGTAAAACTCAAACCGCGCTCTGATGTTTGTGAAATCATTCAAAAAAATATAGCTCTCTATGAGAAAATACGTTATTTTTTCGGAATTTTTGCACTTCATAAGATTTCTCATCTTATTTTCCACCTTCGGATTTTTGCAATAAAACAGTCAATACATACTTTTTACAGAATTAAACGCGCTATATTTTAGTAAAAAAAATTGCTCAATTAATTATAAGGAAGCGGAGAATTTTTGAAAATACTAACTGTATAACTTTTTGTGCCATCCAATATAAGATTCTAACCACAGTGAATACATTTTCGGCTTACAGTTCCCTACTTAGAAAATAACGACGTTATAGCGGACTACGACGTTATAATCCACTAATAATCACGTTTATAGTTCACACATGAGAATAAATAGATAAACATTGGATGTCATATTTATATTTATTTTTATGAACATTTTATCAAGTTGGTAATAAAGTCCAGTCACATCAGTTGCAATTTTATACTTTTTCACAAAAACGTCTTCATTATACAAAATGCTCTGATAAACTTTTTTAACAACTGAATTTTGTAGAGCAAACATTTCGTTACAAATGAGGTATGACAGTACTTTTCGTTTGTATTCAGATAAAACATGTTTGCTGAACGCTCACGACCGATACCAATCAATACGGTTTATAGATCTTCATTGACAAGCGATTGCACGGATTGATTGGCAGAAAGGAAAAGATGAAGAGTTTCATCATACGTCATTTTGTAAAAAATGTTTCCTCTGCAAAACTGAGTTGTCTAGGAGTTTGATACTTCTTACTTTTCGTTCGATCTGATTAGGAATAAGGATAAGGCATACTGATAAATAACGGTGCATGGATACCCTCCCCCCCCAGAATAGAAGGCCATGTCCTTCTATTATGGTTTCGCACATCGCACTTTTTTTAGTGCATAGGGCGTTTTTCAAAAATTTTCGCTCCGGACTGGCCTTCTATTTTGGGAGGAGGGGTTACAACAACTTAAGGAATGATTAAGACGTCTGTAATATGTATGCGGCTCCAGTGGCGGATCCAACCCACGAGCGGTACGAGTGACCGCTCGTACCTTTTAACCAAAACACTGTTTTTTCCCAGCAGAACTTTCATAGAATAATTTGTTTCTAATGAGGACCGCACGTATCTCGCACTTTTATCATATACCGCACGTACCAAAGAATAATTCTGGATCCGCCACTGTATGGCTCTAATTCGCTTTGAACGGTAAACTAACGGTATCTTGAACAAAAAAAGATAGATCTTTCTGTTCACATACTGGTGATACATACAGAGTGGGTCAAAAAAAGCTTACCCCCTCTGTATTTATTGGCTTTCTTGTGTACAAATGTAATTGAACTTTTTACCATTAGCTCAGTCGAGTAGAGCAAAGCTTTCTGGACAATATGAGACGTCTCCGAGCTCTCTAAGTACTTTTCTCATGAAACAGCATTCAATTTACGGAAGGTCCCATACCACAAAATTCTTTGTAGAAACCAGTATTATCGATAACATTATGTTTTAGCAGCGGTAGGTAAACTGCTCGTACAAGTATGCCTACTTCCACGTAAATGAATTAAACTAGAGACGCCGTATTTAATACGAAAAGAGTTTTCTGGCAATATTTAACGTCTTAACTTAAAACGGAGAATTTTTCCTTCAACGCAGAGGAGAAAACGTCAAAAAGAAGCGAAATTTTCTTTCCTTTCTCTACACACTTGTTCTGAGAGAAACACATTAGAAAAGGGTGACCATACTGTCAGCCACCTGAACGTTGTGAGATTTTTTGACAGTCATTTACACGCTTATATATTACTTGAAGAATAAACATCTTTGACCACGAATTTATTAATGCAAAAGTAATGTATCTACAGAATCTTCCAGTCTAGCGCATGTGTGATGTGTATAGAATCAAAACGTCAATCACTGGACAAAAGACAAACAATAAGACTATTTTTCTTACTTCTGAAGAATCGTAATTTTCAAAATGATTTTCTTTATCATTAGTTGCCTTCGATCCATGCAAGCAAAAATCAAAGAGTTAACGTTAACTATATTAAATTCTTATATTATTCTAATTTAATCTACAATTAGAAATATATTTACATTAATGATTTATTTATTTGTTACAACTGGGAAAAACTTATTGACGATGCACATGAAATTCTGTTGATGCTTTTTTCACAACTAAAAATGTTAACATTTTACACTTCCGACAAGTTGTCAGTATACCCTCTTATAAGTTTTCAGTTAAATTATGAAGAACAAAGTATTCGTGGTTTAACATGAAAATTGTCAAATTTATCTTTGTCTGATTTTATGAAATTCAAAATCTCGATTTTAACCTTTTTGTGAGTCTTTTTCTATTGTATACGTGAGGCTTTTCAGACTATATCTGACCATGAACGATGGAGCAGTTTAGCTCAGAAAAAGTAAGATTCATTCAGCTAATCTTTCTTTGTACATGATTTTAATCTTTTAGTGTCTCATGGTTAATTTTTGTATCTCCAATTTCTGACAAATTTAAAACTCATATTGAATGAAAAGTAATGAAACAAACATCCCAAGTCAGAATTAATAACAACAATAAAAAAAGGTAGTTTTCTTTCTTTTATTCTTTATGAGGATTCATATATATTTATATGAATGTATGTTGTATACACCTGAGAATGAGAACAAAATATATATTCGATAGAAACACATTCAAATGACTTTTTTTTGCTAAATGCAATATTGAGCGAGCTATATGCATGTTTTCATGTTTTTATATCAACAATTACCATAATGAAAAGGTAAAGTAAATCGATAACACATAGTCAGTCACTCATCTTGGCTTGTATTGATCAGATTTCAATCATTTCAAAGGGCATATATCAAGCACGATATTTATTCAGGATAGTTTGTGAATAGAAGGAAAATAGTTAGTTCTTAAAACTATATGTTTCTCATACACGAATTTTTGTTTTCATTATTCTCTCGAATATGGAAGTCTTCAATTGTGAGACGCTCTAGCCATTTTATCATTTGAACATTAGAAAACTTTCTATTTAACTTCTTAACACCGCAATTGCTCGTTGTGGAAGGATAAATTCTGTTTCACTCAAGTATCTGAATACTCTTCTTCTTCTGTACATGGATAGATTTATTGTTTCTATTGAAAAATATTGTTTCATATTGCACAATAATACGCTACTTAATTATAATCCAATTTAGTCTAATGATTTGAAAGATTATCTTTTTTGTTTATGTCATAGTTTTATCTCTTCCAGAATATTCTCGTTTCTGATTTATTCGATGTTTAATTCATCGTCATTCACAACATTTTGTTTCAATTGTCTTATCTTTTCAGTTTTTAACTTTATTCCATTCTATCTGTTTGTTTTAGTGTGTTCAATAATAGTTTGAACCTCAATCATAATGTTAAATGTCAATCATATAAGTGTTAATGTACCAGTGTTCTTCGTTGTTTTTTTGTTGGCAATGAAGACAATACATCTTTCCGTCTTCACATAGAGAGAGAGAAAAGGAAAATATTGAATCACTTTCATTGATTTATTTTGGATAAGATTACAATTTTGGCGAATTGTGAATAGATCTTTTAAACATCCTGAACTTCGCTGTGAGCATGTACTATTATGTGGATAGGCGAAATTATTTGCCGTTCATTCTAATAAAAAATGGATAAGTTATGTTAGTATTGTACAGGGAGAACTAAATTGATCTAACGTGTCTAAAATCTAAGACGTAAAATTCTCTTCGGGAACGAGTCTTTTATTGTTTTTTGATCGATTTAGGCAAAACATTGTAGAAAAAAATGGTATGCTTTATTGCTATACCAAAGGGTTTAAACCATGGAGAAAACGTTGGCTAATATTGCAAGATAATTTGTTAAGTATTTATTCAGGTAGATTATTTATGAATTATTTGTTACTTTGGTTATGAACAAAAATATATTGTTGTTGTTGTTTCTCTCTTACTTGTGGTTAGATTCTCGTTACAAACATTTAGAAACAATTATAGACATAAAAAATTTCCGAGTTTCAATTACTCATAAAGGTGAACCACTTTATAGCAAGGGCTATACATTTAAGGTAAATTAGCCTCTACACATCATATTTTTATCATATTTTATACATAATTTTATTTAGATCTATGACCCTGAAAAACAGTTGGTTAAACCATTGTATTTGGCAGCAAATAACAAAAATGCAATGATTCAAGTAAATCGAAATATTTTGTTATTGATAACTTGATTTTTATTATGCTCTTTTAGTGGGAAAACGCCCTACGTTTATCGTCATCTATTGTCAATGATATTCTAACTGGGTATGATATGTAACATCATTTGTAAGCAACCAACATAATTTACTAATTTAACTTGCGTAGTAACACATTGTCAGAATTGATTGAAACAGATGATAATAATCGTGATGTTATTTTGGACAAAGATTATCCAACAACTGATTCGTTTCGACAACGGTAAAACTACGTTTTTTGCATTTATTCTTTCACCGAATTATATTTATACGATTTTATTTGAATTGTAAATGTGTACGTCTTTTTTTGATAAAAACGAGTAAAGTATCCGCGTATACTTGAAGAGATTAAATGAGGCAAATATACTTGAAAACGATGCTTATTACATTTAAATTTGATTGTAAAATGCATGCGTTTTCTTATAAACAGACCATTCTTCATTTATAGACATGAGTATACGTACAACGTTATTAATTGTACTACTTAAAGATCACACTCATATTTTTAGCATTATTAAGTACTAATATATAAGATTTAATTTTTTAATTGAAAAAGAAAAGTTCATACTCAACAATAACTTTTTTGAGCAGAAAAATGACAAGAGTTAGAATAAATATGACCGTTTTATTGAATTACTGCTCAAATATTTTAATAATCATCCGAAAAAAAAAGACATATTGATTATCTGTGCTGTGATCGATACGCAATGTGCGTGTACGTCTACTTTATACTAAATTCTGTTATAAATCTTCTAATTTTTTGTTACACTATTTGTTTGAAACAGCATTTAACTCAACGTTCTTAAGAGCATTCCCGTGCAGATGAAAAAAGTCGTTCGAGGGGTGCGACAAGTACGTGAAAATGGGCCCTCGATGAAGATTCATCAAAAGCATATTTTCGGGCACTCGAAATATCCCTTGAACAAGTGGTGTGATTTTGTTACGATTTATAGTGCATTCCTTAAAACTCTAAATTGTGAATATTTTTAATTTTTTGAAAGCCTGTGAGTAGTTTTTTCTTATTCATTACGACAACTATTCAAAAGATGGCTTACTTTCAGTCGTCTGTATTCTACACGGGTAAACAGTTTTACTAATTCATCTACATTGCATAAATTACAAAAAAAAAAGACTTTGTTATATCTCTCCTTATCATATAATTACATATATGAGCTCATTTTGAATGATTGAACTTCACTACGTGTATGTCTTTGTTTTGTTTTTGTTTTCAGTTATAGACACTGTATGCCCCCGAATATGTACTATATCTGATATTATTAATTTTTTCAACTACTATGCCCCCAAATATTCTTTCTTTTTTTTTTATTTTGTTCTTTCGTATTCTATCAGCTTTCGTTCATTCTTCATAGCTATATGTTGCACGTGTACTGAGTGAACGAAAGACGCTCAACAATTTTAAAATTTAAAAAAAAAAAAAGAAGAAAGATCGTCATAATAAATTTAAAAAGAACACTGAACAATATGTACTCATATAGTTTTAGTTAAATATTCAATGTAAGTATAAGAGGCGGCGAATTAGTATGCAACGCTTAAAAACATTGTTAAAAATATTCGAGTACTTGATTCTATTTCTACTATTGATAGTCTGGCTGTGTAACTCTTTCTGTCTCTCTTTATCCACCTAGGATAGTAATCATATAAAATAGTATATTGTTAATAAGAAATAATGAAATCTGATATATTTTGAACAAATGTTGGACATGCAGGCTAATTTTCTTATAACCTATTCCACTATAGGTTAAAGAAATGATAAATTGTAAGATGTTTTAAAGATTAACACTATAGAAAGATAACGAAATGGTGAATGGAACCAATAGCCCACCAAAAAGTTCGTTGTTTTAAAAAAAAGAATGAAGTAAGGAAGAGTAAACACCATTAGAGAGGAGATCAGTTATGAACAATGAAATGTGTAACATCGAGATTATTAACAAAGTAACACTTGAGCTAATTGTACAAGTAATCGTCGAAAGATTCTTTACGTTTTGTTTTCGATTTTTCTGTTATATATAAAGTTTACATCCATCTTTCATTTATGAATATAAGGCAGGAAATTTTTGTGGAAAAAAATACAAAGATCGATTAATAAATCAATTACTCGATGAATCGGATATATTCGTGTCATAGATTGTATCACTAAAATCAAATTCATTTGTATGTAGTAATGCAATATCGAAAAACTTAGACTAGTTAGATTTTAAACAATATTTAAAAATTTTCAATGATACTTATTTTAACTTTTAGTTGAGTTTAATTAAGAAAACATCGGTAGCATAGATTGTCTTAGGACCCGAGAGTAAAACTCTTCATTTAAATATTTACACTTTAGTACAGCAGTGAGTAGTATATTTAAGATGAGAAATATGTACAGTGAAGATATGAATCATTCTTTAACTGACATTGTGTAAATTGAGATCTTTTAACTCGTTTACGCTACGACTTATAACATTGAGATTGGAGAATTTAGATTTTTCAGCCATTTTCTTCCTCTTATTAGAAAACAAGTGTTTCACAATGGATGCTGTTCGCAAACTTAAATCTTAAATGCGCTCTACATAATCTCTCGATCAAAAATGAGGAAAATGATGGGAGCTAATCTTTATTTCTACCTTTCATAGATACATTGAGATATAGTATATGTCAACCAGAACATCGTCTAGAAAAACGCGTTATCAGAATCTTAAGAGAAAATCAATAGGCTAAAAACGTTTTTCACATTTTTTTTCTCTACCTTAATTCTTCTCCAGACTTGCTTTGGTGAACATGTATTCCATTGAGCAATTACTATATTGTTTTTTTTAGAAGATAAATAATTAAAACGCGTCGATAGTTTCTTATGAAATTCTCTCTATTTTTTTCTAAATGTTCCGATTAATAAATTTGTGTCTATTTAAACGCGAAGCGCATGTTTTCATTTGTTTTTAAGGTGTATTTATTTAACTCTTAACAGACAATAACTAGAACGAATGATTGAACCAGGTACATTTTCTAAATATCAAATATCACATATTTTTTAATCGAAGATATACTCTCTCTTTTCTTTCTCTTCTTCTACCTATTATAAATTATTCCTACTTTTTTTGTCAGACAAAAAAGTAGTACATCTGACTCTAATCATGCTATGATGAATACACATACAGAGACAGTTGTTAAAATATAACAACGGACAGAAGTATAATGTTCTGTTCTGTTCTGTTATCAGGATAGATATCTGTACAAGTATCGTTTAAAGAAAAAAGAAAATAGTAATAATTTAGAAAAAAAAGTAAACGATAATAAATAATTAATTAATTATTTTATTTACTATTTTAATTTCTAAATATTATCAAACAAAAGGTAAGAATATATTTTTAATATCCATGTTTCTTATTCTGCATTAATATTACTATTAACGTGGATTGGTTACTATCAGTAAATAGTATTTGTCAAGAGTTGCTTGATCTATTATTTGTTTTACACGAGTATATCGTATCTTGTATGCGTGTGAATTGTATCAATTTAATAGTAAATTTAAAATATATTTTTCATTTATTTTATGAGACTAACGGTATGGGTTGCTTATGAATTACAAGTTAATAAAAAATCCTGTTATTTTTATCTAGACACATACATGAAGTGACTTTGTTATGATTAGTCGACACATTTTACCTGTCCTAAAGTAAACATATTATAAATTCAATTTTTAGTCATTGTTTTATAATGATCGATATCAAAATATTTGTTAATTTTTTTTTTTATTATTTTATTAAATTAATTTTTTTTTTTTTGATATACAAAAAAACTAATTCAAGATGATTTGAGCTGATTATTTATTTAATGAAACAAAACTAAACAGAATTTAATTAAAGTTTCAATCTTTAAAACAATAATAATTAACTCGATTTTCTACAAGATTCACGTCAAATATGTTAGAGTTAACTTGCCAAAAGTCTAATATTGGCTATGAGTAACTTGTTGAGTATGTTTTGTTTCTCGTCGTCGTGTATTCTTACACATATTCGATTCTCCTTTATTCTTAATCAATTTTTTTCCTTTATTCTCTAATGTTGAATATATTATTTTTCTTTTTTTTTGTTGTAATTAGTTTAATTTTTACTAACAAAAGAGGCTCATAAAACTGTCTGAGTATAGAAAGGTAGACAATTTACGTTTTTCTTCTATTGTTGTGCAATAAATGCTGATAACAGATTCTTGAATGTTTTTTCAAAGTACATAATTTTGACTTTGTTTCTTTTTTTGATGTAATAAGTATGATGGTATAATTGATTGCTGATTGTGATAAAGCCAAGGAGATATATATTTTGACTTCGATATGTCACACAGCAGTAGTTCGATATATGTTAAAAAGAAAGCAGAGAACACAAATATTGTATGGTGTTACATATGAAGGATTCATTCGAGTTTTAATGTGTGTCTTCAAAATTGCCGTTTAAATTTTAACATATGCCAATTTTAAAATTGGCTGATATAAATCTTGGAAAAGTCGACTTCGTCCGTTCTAAGTTTAACCATTCCACAGGAAGCTAATAGTGGAAACAGAAAGATTCAAACTAATGACGTTAAAACTTTAATTATCGAATTTTTGTTATTTTGACTGATGCTACATTATCCAGGTCTTCACTCATCAAATAAAGGATAAATTGAATATCGAGAGTGACTAATAATATATATTTTCTACAATTAATTATCAACTTTCTTCGATTATGTGTTGTACACACTACTGTCTATTTTCTCTCGAATGTAATACATATGCCACTTTTCTTAATTAGAAGATACAGGATGTACGGCATTTGTTAACATTTAAGAAATTATGTTCCAATAACAAAAACTAAAAGCCTGGTGTGACGCGAGGAAATCGGATCTACGTTTTGTGTTATGTTTTTATTTATTTTCAATTTTGAATACATTTCTTATCCACTAGGTGTATGATTGACTTCACAATACAAAAAAAAAGAACTATGTATTTACCTTCACATTTCCTACAGACAGTCTTCTATTTATAGATTCTAACTGGCAGTACCGTATTGGTAAGTAGTGGTTGCTAAGTTGAAGAGAAGAAAGATAGATTTATAGATGTTTAGTTTCGTAGCTCAATTTCGTAGTGAAACCTGCACGCGCACACTAACACTCAACAATATATACATTATCCATATTTTTTCACACTTTAAAAACAGAAAGAAAAGAAATTGGAATAATATATGTGAAAATGATGATTTCATCCTTGTTTTTGCATGCTTGCTTCTATAAAACATTTTCCTTGACTAGTTTATTATGTATTCTTTTTCTATTGCGAATAATATTTTATAAAAAGAAAAAAAAAAAAACCGAACAAGCAAATAAATTTAAATAATTATTAAAGTTTAGATTGTGTGTATGAAGGTGAATTCCATTTTATCAAGTGTAAATGATCGATAGATGGGGATGTGTAACTTACACATACACATACGCGTTATGTAACAGGATGCGGTTTTTTTTTTTTTATGCCAAATTTGTAACCGAATCAAAGCTCAATTTCTTTTTTCTGTTCTTTTTCTTCACCAAATCGACACACAAAATGTTGTTTTATACCATAAAGAATATGAAATGAAAATAGATTAGAAATACACATACATATGTCTAAGTGAGTTCAATTACCGATTCATTTAATAAAAAACAGGAAATAATTGTAAGAAATTAAATGCATGATGATATTTGCAGAATCAGTGACTTGCAGTTGTTCAATGACATATTTGTTGAGGCAGTCAATTTCGTACAAACGAAATTAATTTGTCTGAATCAATGCATTTATTGAAAAAGTAAAGAAGAACTTTCGGGATAATTTTTACTCTAAACAATGACTAGAATCTATCTAATATAGTGGTAAGTGCTCCTCAAACTAATTTTGTTTTTTGTTCTGATAAAGATAGACGTATGGGTTTGTGTGTGATTTTTGCAGTCGGCTAACCTAGCAGCACAAATTCTCCCGTTACGTAGGAATTTGTATTAGAATTGAACAAACCCATTTCTTCCATTGATATTTATTGTCTGTTATCTTCACAAATGCTTTAGTTTTTAACATAATTTTCTTTAACATTTGTTCATCTTATATTGATCATTTATTTTTCATATCTAGGTCATATCGACCGCAACATCGACAAATATTACGTTCGATGGATGATAATGCGGTTGATAATTATCAATCAGCATTTCAACGTCCTTTTCAACATCAGAATCGGCCAAAATCAGCTCGAACATATCGGACAACATATAATAGCAGTGATAAAAATTCATTTGGTTATCATTCTCATGTTGAGGATGATTCTTTATTTCCGTCGTCAATTAATTCTTACGATTCATTACGACGTGCCCAAAGTACAGAATTATTTAGTGATCGTAATACAGATAGGATAATATCAAGATCAAAAATGAACACAACGACTAACGACATTGACAACGTTCTTATTGATGATAATATCAGTGGTGATGATGAACAACAATTGTTAAGACTGCGGCGTTACAATGATAGTAATTCGTACAACCGTCAATCATTATCAAAACGGCAAAATCGAAAAACAACTGAATCGAATTATCAAGGAGGTGGAGATGATATGAATCTATTTAATAATGAACGATTAGTCGATGCATTTGGTAGAAATAATTCACATCATAGACGATTTAAATTACGTACGCCAACGATTAAAAATAAAAATAATAATCACATAACCGTCGATGAGGCGAATATTGATAATTATGGATTTGGATTTAGACCCGATAATGATAATAAGTCAAAAATCATTGAAGACGATGAAAAATCAAAAACATCAGACTTTGCCGTTGTTGATCGTCTGGTATTAGGACCAGCTGCATCTGTTTTAGATACAAAACAACACAAGTCACATTTGATAGATAATAACACATTCGATCGTACGAATACAAGATCGAGACAATCATCCACGCGATCTATTTTACGTGGTCGATCGAAATCAATTGGAGATTTTCCACGACAGACAAATTTTAATGATATTCCTTATGGTTTCAACGAATCAGGTTATGTGCGAACACAAACTGAAAGCGAATTATTAGCATGGCAAAATAGAATGCTTCAAAGGTAAAATATACACTTTTTCTTCAAGTCAAAAACTTGTTTATTATTCATTCTCTCCTATACGCAAATGCGTATTAGTTTAATTAACAATGATGTGTACTTTTGTACCAGCCTTCATCTCTTATACTTGATACTATCATGTCAAATGAGAATTTAAGCACCATCAATGTTTATCTTTTTGATTATCGTTGAACTTTTTTTTACACGTAACATATTAACAAAAACCATTTCACTTAGCTCTAAACTCTATCTGACATACGCTAAGCTCGTATGATGATTTCAGGCCAATTGTACGGTAAATCCTTATTGAAAAAATACATTATCTTTTCAATATCGTTCAACATTGCCTTTGAAGTACGGCGTTATCGACAGCAACGTCAATTTTCTGCCATGATTACAGAGTTCGAACAAAATTTCTAAATCTGCTAAGTCTCTTATAGAAAATTGAACAATTTATCTCAATAACACTCTTTCAAATATTTGCTATTTAAAAATTATACTGTTGCTCTGTGAACCTTGATATATAGTTTTTGAACGAATTTTGTATTTAGAGAACAACATGGTCCATTTCGGCCTCCACTTCCCAATGGCTATCAAGTAACAAACCCAAGAGTGAATGTAGGTTTTGTCTGTTGTATATCTCAAATAATAATTTCTGATCCTCATTGTGCATCGATACAGATACATGCTTTGCTGTAATCTTTTTGTTTACAAACTATTTTAGAGAAAGTAACAATGAACATTGATATTGATAAAGGGTTAAAATGAGTGACCTTGTTGTATCTTCTTTATTAAAATCATCTTTAGTCAATGTTGATTTTGACGTAGTGAACTACAATAGAAAAAAGAGATCAAATTTTCTTTTTGTCTACATTATAAGAGGATTGTGTTCATTATACATATAGAACTCATGTCGTTAATTTTTTGATGTTCATCATATAGATGTAAATATACACACTCACACGCACCTAATCATCGACTGAGATTATCGTGCCTGTTTTGACAAACTTTATCTAAATATTAGTCTCCAATTAATTGTTTAAGATATTTTGTACACTTCTCGTGTATTTTTTGTTCTATTTTGACGATACACGACACGGAACTACGTGTCTGTCTTCTCATAGTTGATACTTACGACTATAGAAAATGTATTTATAAACATATGCCGTGATTTACATGATATTCTTTTTGTTTTATTCAGCTCAGTTCATCTTACTCATCTAGTCGTTACAACGATCGTCTAATGCGTAAGTGTTTGACGTTTTTCTATTATCTTGTTGTTCACACTACTATACTCTAAATAATGTGGGTAGATCAAAAAACGGAAAAGAGTTTTTTATTTTGAAACGACCACGAACCTTTTTTTGGTTTATGAAAACAGTCTAAAAACGGCCAAAAAACCCTTCAAACCACCCATAACAGTAGATTGATAAATACTGTTGAGTACTGTTATGGGTTGTTTGAAGGGTTTTTTGGCCGTTTTTAGACTGTTTTCATAAACCAAAAAAGGTTCGTGGTCGTTTCAAAATGAAAAACTCTTTTCCGTTTTTTGGTCTACCCACATTTTTTAGAGTGTACGGTACAATATTGCGAGGATAACAGTATACACAATTGAAGTGAACAATCACACTGGAAAAAACTAGTTTTTCATCCATATGAATGCTATGGTTTTTCTCTTAAATTCAGAATTAAATAGGTTGATTACTCGAGAAGTAGTTAGAATCGTATATCTCTAATAACGTTTTAGATGTTTTATTAATTATTATCCTTTTTGTGTTTATTACAGCTTCCAGTCGTCCAGTATCAGCGACATCAAGTCTGAGTGTTGAAAGCCAAAAAGTTGACTATGATCATGTAATACAAATATCTTTGATAAATGTCCTTCTCTTCTCTAATAATTTTATAAACATTTTTTTATCTTAGCACGATACCTTGTCGAGATCTGCTCGTACCATCAAACGTCATATTGAGTTACTCTATCATTTACAATCATTTTATGAAAGAACTATCGAACAATTATATAATGGAAGTGGACGCAATAGGTAAATTATTGACTTTGATTAGTTAAAGTGAGCTTTTAGTTAAAAACAGAAATCTGTCTTTTATATTAAACGACTAGTCAAATTTATTCTATTTCAGTTTCGTAAATAAATCGTCTCATTCAGTATATTTCACACACTGTCGTAAAATATCGGATCAAATAGAACGTTTAAAACCGAATTGGGAAAAAAAAGTATGTATATATTATTTCGTATTAAATTCAATAGTTCAACTTCAAATATTTAACAGATCAATGACTTACAACGATTATTAAAAGAAATTCCCATATTAAATAACACCGATGAATGGCTAACGATAAAAAGTGAGGTTTGTAAAATAAAAAATTGATAAAAATAACATATTTTACAAATGATATATATTTTTTGAACAGACTTTACGGACAACATCGTTTCTTCAACGACGTTCAACGTTAAAAACGTTATATCAATCGTTAGTCGCTCGTGGTAGTCTTGATGAGACTCATCTATCAATATTAGTAAGAAGAAAAGTATTAAAATATTTCTATTATGTCATTTTCTCGTTTCTCTTAGAATGATATTGATCATGTATTAAATGACGACAATATTTGTATACAGTTAGAAGACGAGTTAACATCGTTACTTCAACATCAGGTTCGAGGAGAATATTTCACACATAACAAATCATTACATTTTGCTCATCTTTATGATTCTAGTCGTTACTAAATGAGTTTTGCTCATTATTACAATGGAATTGTCAAATATATTCAATAAATGAACAAAATCGTGTTGAAATTTTGTTACCAATATTGCGTGATCAGTCAGTATCAGCCGATGGTTATGTAGCACATGTTAGTCAGGTAAGATCATGCGTTCAAAGTCAATTGTCTCTTAATCATTCTTTTGTTAATATTTTAGCAACTAACAGGACTCGTCACCAGTCTTCGTTCATTGGAAAAATATATTTTGGCGTATGTGAACACAATTCCACAATTCAACAATGATGAGAGTAAGTGTCATCAATATTATTCAATTTCTTCAACCATTATTCCTTCTTTTCATTTAAATTAGGATATCAACAACACCATTTATCATCACATCCTTATACAGAAACCTATTTGGATACACTGCCAACTAGAAATTCAGTGAACATGACAAGCAAAGTAATTTTAATTTGACAAATTTAATACATTTGAATTTATATGTTTGGAAGAATTAAAAATAACAGATTTTAGATAGTAACAAATACAGATGTGATTGTTTTCATTTAAGGACGATTATCGATTAAAATTTAATCATCAACAACAACAACGGACGATAAATATGCAAATATCAGATGATGTACGCCAGCAACCTTATTTATCAAATCATGGCAATAACAGTATGTATCTATCAATGGACAATTAAAATATTCACACATGAAACAAATATTCAATACTATTCAAAGGTAATTCACCATTGTACATCTCAAATGGTAATAATTATAACGATTATCAAAATCGAAGGAGAAGAAGTCCAAGTCCAAGTAAGTTTTGTTTCGGTTATTATGCGATTATCCAACGATTAGTTTCATATCATACAAATTATATGTTGTTAGATTCACCCCATTCTTCACTGAAAAAAAAATCGATAATGTTATCATACTTATTTACGCTTAGTCGGAATGTAACAATTGATAATCCGACTATTGCCTTTTGAGTAAAAAGTTGTTATTAGACTGATAAAACCATAAAACGTTTCCAGGACTTACGTTTCATCGACGCTGATAAGCTTTTTTTTAAGAAATTCGTTCAACATCCGCTCCCCGTTATGATGAAGATTTACATACCAAAAACAGAGAATTGGTAAGTTTTGCAAAAACGTTTTATCAGTTTTTCATAAATTATAGTTCGATTTATAGGACAGAGATGTAATACGAATTTCAAAACAAGATAGTTGGTCACCGTTTAAAAATCAAAATAGTAACAATAACAACAACAACAACACAAAAGATAGTCGACTCCGTATTGCCACTGTTAAACCAGCTCGACGATTAGACACCAACAATAAGTAATTCGTATTCTATCATTGGATTTTTACCATATTTTCGTTTTTGCTGTTGTCAATATTTTAGTATCAGTAAAACTTCATATACAAATGGATTTATACCAAATGTAAGTGTATTGCACCAGTTTTTTTATCAATACTTTTTGAGCAGCTTTGCTTTCATAACAATTAAGGGAATTTTGAAATCATCACAACAACAGCGATACAATGCTAATCAGGATTTTGACGCTGATGTAATTGACAAAGAGGTACTGTAAAAACTATCTCATTAAGAGAACAATTTTGATGTTCTTAGGATTATTAATTTTGTAGATTTTTAAACCCGACAAAGTAGATATTCCAGAACGATTGATTGATTTTGGAAACGAAGAACGTTTGACCGCTACTGAAAGATTAGCACGATTAAAGAAAAAAGATGAAGTGCGAAAAATGTTATCGAAACAGAGGTACTGAACTAAATTTCGCAATAAAACATGGTCTTTATATTAAACTCTCCAGTTTCTCGTCTGACACGTGTAAAACTATAAAACACAGAACGAAACTTGTAACGGGACGATTACCATTCTATCTAAAAGCATTTAGCCTCCTCTTCTAGATCATGAATGAGCTTACTTAGATTGTTCTCTTTTTAGTGTTCAAGAAATGAGTGACAATGAATTCAACGATACTCGTGGAACATCGTCATCATTTCTACGTCGACGGCACGAAAAAGAAGTAAAAAATCGTGAAAAGGTATTTATTAACATCAAAGTGTGAAATTAACAAAAACTAAGATTAATATTATTCATAGGCATTAGATTTACAATCAGCGATTGCATTTGAAGCTAAACAGAAAAGTCGCCAAGTAGCTGGTAAGATTTAAAATTTTTAGAATTAATACGTATAATGGCGTACTTCTAATGTGGTATTTAAATAAGGTCGCTGGCAGAGGTGAGCGAAACGAAGTTATTCGTTGTCCTGCCCAGGCAAGTTTCTATAAGAATGAGTCGTATCGCATCCTTTATATTCTACAGAAAAATTTTTCGTCCTGAACCTTGTCATATTCCACAGGAAGGGATGTAGATCCAACCGAACAAATCCATCCACTCTCTGCGAGTTTATCAACTTAACTAGTTTCTTTTTTTTTGCCATAGGCAAGCGAAGATTATGAGTTCATGTTAAGACTTATGATCTGTGTTTCTCTAAATTTCTTGTATCTTATTTATTTTTTTATGTATTTTTTAGAAAAACACTACTTGAATAGAACTTATCAGCGATCAATGTTTTTAGATGAAGACATGGACAATTAAATATTATTTCTTGCGCTTCCCGAGTTAATCAAATACCTTCTCTTCGCTTCAAAAAGAATAAATTGATAAAGATCAACAGTAATAAATTAAAATCGTGCTGTAAATATGCATTTCCCGTAATTATTAATATACCCTATCACCTTCTAATAAAATGTATAATGTTCTTTGATACTGTAGGCGAGAAATCATAGCTTTAAAACTGAATATGTTTTCGTTATTTTTCATATTGTATGTATTTCAATCTAATTATATCCTTCTTCTTCAAGTAGATACAGTTAATTAATGTGTGCTATTTTCAGGTACTATTTATTTGCTATGCATATACCGATAATAATTGTTGTTTTTGTTGTCTATTTTTATACACCTTTTTTTATACAAAAATCTTTTGTACTGTTTATGTAACATTATACTCTTCGATCAAAATGACATTTAGTAAAACTTGATTAAATTTATCTAATTTACGATAAGTCCTTTGACACTTGAGAATTTGAACATAAGTTAATACTTGAATTTGTATTTTTGGATATTTTCCATAACATTCGATTGATAATATTTTTCTATTTATAAATATAATTGATCTCGACTATAGCTAAAATTCGATTGGATAATCAATGCACATTATATAATATACGTATTAACTCCCAGTACTTATCGTGAATAATAATAACATTGAGATAGCGTGAATAGATCTACGTATAAGGTACGAATTTTTAATGCTACGAATACGTATCGATTAGCGCATGTACAATATTGTATTAGAAGAAACAAAGTATTTAGTGGTAGCTGCTTTTATGAATAATAGCAAAACCTATTCAAATGAGTAATAATATTCTTTATGTTTATTTAGCATACTCATTGAACACTTCAACAGAATAAAGTTTGTGCTATTTTGCTTCATCCAACTATATCTATTCTTGCGTATTGATCAAGAATTGGTGGTAGTCGAGTTTTCGCCATGTTCGGTATATGGTTAAGGCGCACCTGTCTCATTATGTAAACATTTTTTCGCTATTTTAATCGATGTCTTTCACTTATGTCTTATGGCATTGTTGAGTAAGGAATGCATAATGGATAATTGCATCGTCTGTTACCTTAATCTATCACGTTTGAATGGAGGAATTAGACCCAAGATCTGTGCTGATAGGCTTTTACTAACTGTTTTTATTTTCAAAATTTTAACCAACTCAAATGAATCTTTAATAAAACATTTTGGCTTGTTGTCCGATAAAGATAGTAATTCAGCTAAATATTTTGATAATCGATAACATGAAGCATTGCATGTTGCAGTGATCAACTGGACAGGATAACTCATTTTATAAATTTTCACGATACAGTATAGATATGGAATTCTTTCATCATTGTTATTGATAGTAAACTTTTTATCTTTAATCAGCGTTTCTTGTACTTTTTTAACATGTTCATCAATACAATAGCCTTATCCTTGTCTGCTTTGAATAAATCTATTAATCTATCTTCTTTTAACCGTTTCATACCTAATATCTCCTCTTTACTCAGATTGCTATTCGATTTATGTGTAACTCTATAAACTAATTGATTAACTTGTTTACTTGATTATGAATGTGTCCCCAATTTCCAATTTTTCTTTTCTTTATTACATTTATTAACTCTGTACATCGCATACTCAATGTCTGTTTCAATCCAACAAAGATACACATGAACATGATTGGAATTGTATTCCAGAAAAGAACTTAATCAGTGGTTTTGTACATGGTTCTTTCATCTCAGTCCGTCTCAGTGTGAGCTCCTTTCTACATTTTCTCTCTCTTTTGAACGAGTTTATTGTTGTTTTGATGGCGAATTGAACTACTGTTATGTTGGAACAGAAAGGTTAGTTCACCGACGTACAAAAAACCATTCAATATGATCGACAAAGATCTCATTCTTGTGACAGAATCCTCTCTAATCTCGCCGTTTCTCTTTCACAGGCCGACAGTCTTTTTGCGCGTCTGCCGGGTGACTGTAATCCGTTACAGAGGGACCCCTTGCTGGCAAACCTAAAGAATGCGAAAGAGCCTATGATGCACGTACGACGTGGTGGTTGTTGATGACGACCCAACGTGTAGTACCTTATCGGTCGGTGTTATCCACTGTGTTCTTAGCACCGCAGAGTCTCTCTTTTCGCGCCCATCTAATCGACGAGAACATTCGCTTATATTTTTATTTGTCACTAGTTATTTTCAATTTCATTCTTACTCTTTCGAGGATACTTCTATACAGTTGAAGTTCAGCAAGATTTTCGGGCAGTGAACGTTGTAAAATTACTATACCCCGTTCGTAAAACGAAAGTGCTTTCGGGTAATCATCCATCTCAACATACACTCCACCAATGTTCTTGTAGGAAGTAGCCAAATCGGGATGATTTGGAGGGAGAGTTTTTTGGCGGGTTTCAAGTGCTTTTTCGTAAAGCGAAAGTGCTTTCGCGTACTCGCCCATCTTAGAATACAGTAAACCGATGTTGTTGAAGCAAATAGGCAACGATGGATGATTTGAAGGGAGAGTTTTTGCGAAGATTTCAAGTGCTCTTTCGTAAAACGAAAGGGCTTTCGCGTACTCGCCCATCTTAGAATACAGTAAACCGATGTTGTTGGAGGAAGTAGCCAACGACGGATGATTTGGAGGGAGAGTTTTTGCGAAGATTTCAAGTGCTTTTTCGTTAAAGGAAAGGGCTTTCGCGTACTCGCCCACCTTGGAATACAGCAAACCGATGTTGTTGTAGGAATCGGCTAAATCGGGATGATTTGAAGAGAGAGTTGTGTGAGAAATTTCAAGTGCTTTTTCGTAAAACGAAAGTGCTTTCGCATACTCGCCCGTCTTGGAATAGACTCCACCGATGTTGTTGTAGGAAGCAGCCAAATCAGGATGATTTGGAACGAGTGTTTTTTCCAAAATTTCAAGTGCTTTTTCGTAAAATGAAATCGCTACCGCACAGTCGCCTTGGCCGTCCTTGGTCATTGCAAGATGATGATAGAGAAACGCTTTCTGAACGTCATCGGATGTTCGATCGAGCAGTACTTCATACACTTCTTCAGCTTTGTGGAACTCACCTAGTCGAATGAGCAATTTACCTAATCGAGACCACCCAGTTGATCCCCTAGTCTCCTCTCGCATGCTTTCGGTGAGAGCACTGAGCTGCCCATCGTTATCACCCGTCAGTGTGAGTTGCACCCGCCAGAGTCGCTGGCTGTTGTCGATGGGTGTGATTTCACCGATGCGAAAGACGGTGTGCATCGAGAAGAGAATCTCGTTTTCTGAACCGTTGTAGTAGCTAACATTGTCAAGGAGGGCAAAAGGAGTCGATGAGATCGATGGATTAGTAGTTATTTGAAATAGAACTCCTGTCAAATCGGGATTGCTTCGATTGCTGTCAGCAAAGGCAAAAGAGACGTCTCGATCGATGCTGGTCGACAAGAAATTGTTGAACGACATGAGCCCGCCTTTTGTTTTCATCATTTTGTCAAAATCTACCTTTGACAAGCCTTGACCTCGGTAGACAGTAAATGATCGTACACGGTCGCCACTCGATTGCTCCGAGTGAAGTTGTTCGATTTGTAGATGGAGATCGCGAATGAAAAAGCCCATCTTGATGATTGTATCAACTTCTTGAGTACGCAAAGCCCGGTTAAGCATCGAATAGATGAAACACGGATAAGTATACCACCAGATGGGCGATTCAAGATAGTAATCTCGCTCGAACTTAGCCACAATATTTAATTCAGGGTCGTTGCCGGTGTACTGCTCACGACAATAGGCGACCAAGTCTCCGATGGATTGTTCATTATATTCGATTTCGAGCAGAATTTCTTTCAGTAATTGTGTATACATGAAGGATTGGTTGAGTTGGTCCAAATTTGGATTGAATGCATCGCTCGCCAAAACAAAACTAACCGAGATGGAATCTTGATCACATTGTCGTGCGGCTTGTTGCAGGGATTCATAAATGGGAACCATATCTGTGAAAACACCCTTCACTTTCGACCACTCTTTCGCCCACTGTTCATGTGTCCTTTTGGTTTCACAGAATACAAAGATGGAATCGAGTTGAGAGACATCATGAATGAGGGGTACTATATTTTGCCCCAGAGTACCCGACACAATCATGAATGCCTTTTCCTCTTGTGTTTTGGTCAGAAAATCGACGCATTGATCAGCATCAGTGAATGTATCGATGGTATTCACAATCCGTCGTAGTTGAGTAAGAGGATTATGAAAAACGTCGTTGGGTTCGTCAATGTTGGCGTCCAGCCAGATGAGAAGAAAATTTTGGACAATACGCCGTCTTGTGATGGTGGTGTTCTCAACTTGTGTTGATGCAGCCGTACCTTTGTGGTCTATCCACATATTTCGTCATCAACTTCTTGTATCAAAAACAGAATACAAAAAACATACCAATAAAATTACTACTGATAATATCAAGTCGATTGCACAACTTCAATCGTTGTACAGAATATAAACACAGAACAGTGGATTTAGTTTTGCAGTTTCGGCAAAGCTAAGTTCATATGTTTGTATGAATCTCTATTCGTACAAAATTGATTGTGTGTTTTTCGATAGTTTTAGTTTAAAAGACTATAATGAAATATTTTTCCGCTTGTATCCTAACAGAATAAAGCTTATATCAACTTCAGTTTCAACGACTACAACTGAATGATCTTTCAGCATCCTTCAAATGTAAAAATCTTTCAAGTGAAAAAATGTTCTCGAAAACCAACCGGCCACCATGCCGGAAATCAAAAAAACACAGTCCAGAATCATTTGAATAATTCTTCTGTCCACATCCATCAAAAAATGTCATGACTTTGGTGGTTTCAACAAAAATTAACCTATGTATTTTCCATCATTTTCGTTGATGATCATATCACCTTGAAAGAAATTATGGCTTTTTCATCAAAGTTCAAAATGCCCACGATGAAAATCAATGTCTTGGGTGATGTATTGCAAATTACCTGATTCATTTAGTTACTTTTCCATCATTTTCACTTAAAATGCTTTATTTTTCCGAACAGTTCGAGGCACAACAACGTGTCTTTCGTTTCATATGAGGGCAATCCCCGTCAAAAATATCGCCGGATCTTCTCCGAATACCCTCACCCTCGTCTAGATGGCACTGCTCTTTTTTAATGTTTATATCTTCATTTCCTACAATTCAGTGTCTGTCACAGAGTTCGTACTACTAAAGTAAAGTCAGTGAGAACTTTAGCCTTGAACTCAAAAATTGATAATTTATCACCTGGTATCAGTTCTATATCTAATAACGTTTCGAAAGAGGACTCCGAGAGAACAGTCACTTGCCTGGCGACAGAATAATGCAAAATGGTTACTTTCGTGGAAAGAGCAACATCGCTCGTCTTTTTTTAAAAACTCATCGGGAGAAATAATTCGATTTCAACTTCGTGTTGACAAATTTTAGTTCTATAAAACGGAATGTGTCAAGACGGAGACGATGACGTACGCCAAATGTTCATAAAATTCGCTTCTCTATTCGCTATTGACGGAGTTGGAGGGAAGCAGACTCTTCGAAGGTCCTTGCGAAGTGTCCTTTTCATCATCCGAAAGGAGGATGGCGGATGAGGACCAAAATTTCCCCTTAATATTTGGGGAAAAGAAACATATATTCGGAATCGGCGTCAAATTCTGAGCAAAACTACGCTTTTAGTTTTTCGAATTATCGACTTTCATTTTTTTCGAAAAATTTATTTTCTCAGATTTCTTAGCAATATACATCGCATTAATGTGCATTATTCTGTGAAAATAAGACATCGATTGCATCTCTGACGGACTTATTTCTAAGGAACAATATGAATCAGTCGAAGTCGATCGCCAAGAAGAAGCTCGTCTCATCTGTCTTTCCGTCTAGTTCGACAGCGATTGCTCATCATTCGATTATCATCAGAATGATCTCAGAGTGAGCATCGAGTATGAAGAAAGAATTGACAATTATCGATTTGAAGATCGAAGGAAGGGGGCAGTACACCCATTGTTTTTTCTTCGATGGATTCGGCTAATATTGTTGATCAGTTAGTGTGGAACGACTCCCTCTATATCCGTTGCCTGAGGTATCGGGTCTGACGTCTTGATCGTACTTGCGCAAGTACGTTTTCTAGGGCTCCTTGTCCGACCTGTGTTCTACACGGACAGATCGAACTCGATGTTTATCACAGTTCTGGTGCAAGCGTCAAGATGTTTGGCGTAGTCAGTACTTTGAAGAAAGTCTAGGACCGACCCACAGTTTTTGAGAACCATTGAAAACTCAGCGACGAAAATTTATTCATAGGTAGCAAAATGAACTTTTAAGATACGAGAGGGTTTTGGGATAAATTCTGTAGAGTCTGATGTCCAAGGGACCCTACACCACCAGTATCATGGTTGAGGGAGGAAAGAGCAGATTCTATCACACCGATGTGTCGCGCTGTGTGAGAAAGCGCCAAATAAGAGGAGAATGGAAGGGAAACCTCAAAGTTCATCAGAGTCCAAAAAATCTAAAAAGAAATCTAAAAAAGCCCGTTTCAGACTTCGAAAATCCAGAGCCCATAAAACCGCTGTTTCCTCTTGTAGCCATCGCACTCCTTTATGCTATACTTAATTGCGTCATTTATGGATGACGTCTCGGAAGAACTGGACATTTCTTGGACTTTTCTCCAGTCATGGTGTGTGTGTACACTCTAAAAAAATGCGACTCAGGATCAAATTAAGTCGCATTAATGTGTCTTATTTTCACAGAATAAGGCACATTAATGCGACTTAATTCGATCCTAAGTCGCATTTCTTTTTTTAGAGTGTAGTTGAGTAGGTAAGCTGATCGTGATCCTATATCGCGTCGTAGTGAAGTAGTGCATGATAGAATGCTGTTCGGAGAGAGCAAAGAGCTCCTTTATTTATAAGAAACTTTTCTTCCTTTTCTGGGCTATTTCTTAGGTCGGTTGTTATCTTTATGGTGTTTGTTATTACTCAGGCAAATGCGCTGAGCCCTGTTTATCACACGACTTCCATAGTAGCGAAAGGTGGGTACAGGAGAGAAAGGATTTTTCTCTTACCAACATTGTTTTACGATAAGGAACGGAAAACGTTCCCTTTGTCGAAACTTGAACTGTGGAATATGCGAAAATGTTCTAGTAGAACATTTTTACATATTCCACAGTGTTCCAAATAAGAGCGATCCAACACACGAACACGGAAAAACTAGTGTCATTCAAAAATCGTGTTAGGACCAGCGTATTGATCTTACATATGATATTTTAAATCTCGTGTTGAAGAAAAATCAACACTTGGAAGATGCGCTATGAAAAAGCTTGTGCCACGCAGAACAAGTTAAATTTCACACTAATACTTTACTCTCCAGAATCTTGGAGCTGCTAACCGTAATCAGAAAGCGCGAATAGTTTTGAATAACGAAAAAACGTTAATCATCTAATTCTAACACTTAAAAAGCATTCTAACAGTAACAGCAAACAATTTTACGAGCATGTGAATGCTAACAGCGGGCTTGATAACGAAAAAAACTATTTTCGTTTGTAGACCCCAAAACGATACCAAAACTTCATGAAAAAATAAAAATTTGATTTCTCGCAAATCTAAGACTAAAGGTTGAAAGTTTTACAGTATAGAGGCTATATAAATAGCTACCATTGCTATAAGTTAAGAGTGTTCCCTCGTCAGATTAGTTGCAACATATAAAGGAAAGAAACTGTCTGTTAGAAAACTTTCAATCTGAGTCCTTTCAGGCAAGTTTCTGATTACGGTAAGTAGCTCCACGATTCTTGAGAGTAAAGTATTGTGAAATTTAAATTGTTCTATTTAAATTGTTGTTGTTGTTAAAGTGTTGGTTTTTCTTCAAGCCCAGATTTAAAATTCCATAAGTAAGATCAATAAAATGGTCGTGTTTCTTAAAGTTGCATTTTCTTCTAACTCCTTTCTTAATTATTTGGTATCTAATTATTATTTTGTTTTCTCTTACTTTGAGTTGAGCGACCATCGAAAAAACGTTTTAAAAAAACTTAAAATTGATATTTTTCATGTAATTCTATGATCTTTCTTCAACTATGTCCCAAAAAGCCAAAATAATTTTTGCTGCACTTCTGAAGTATTAGCACTGCTGATACTTCAAAAGTACAGCAAAAATACAGATGAGGTGCTGAGTGCTGATTCAGCACCGCATATATCGATGAACTTGTCTGCTTTCCTGCACGATTCTTATCCTTTAACCTTTTATGCAAGAATCTATAAGTTTGTCTGGCTAAACCGTGCTCAAAGCACGAAAAATATGAAAGTGACAACAAATCTCAGTAAAACAAGAGTCAAAGTAAGCAGCCGAGATAAGGGAAAATTAATGTTATAAGTGATCACAATACTGCTGGTCTCAGCACGTACCATGACCGACGTTTTGTTCTGTCGTACCATCTTGGATTCACAAAATAATAATCAGATAGTTTGTGTTAGTGAATATCCATTATAATGACATATTTATAGAGCTGATAGTTCTCAGCAAAACGGACTATTGTCCATCGTAACAATCTTCGCAAAGTGGACAAAAATAGATTTGCAGTATTATGAATGTTTGACATAAAGTTTCATTTTTGCTATTATAACTCCATTTTTAATTCAATAAAAAACATTCCTGATCTGTAGCTTTTTAGTTTCAAAAATGATTTTTTAAAGAAAACTTGGCGCTGATCACCCTTGCATCTAAAATCTCTTGGGAAACAAAGACTTCAATTTAAAAAAAAATTACTCTGAAAGTAGGCCTTGGCCATCACTTCCCATGCAGATGTAAAAAGTCGTTCGAAGAGTGCGGCGAGTACTCGAAAATAGATACATAGGAGTTCTTATACTTAATAGATACGTTATTTTTCGAACTTGATTCTCTTTATTTAGTCATGATAAATTTAGAGAAGTTATTCCGGTTTACAAGCAGTGGGCCATAAGGGCGAGTCTTTAGACTGCCCTTCGGGACTAAGGTTTAGGAAGTAAATAATTTTCTTAACGTATGTAACAACATATCATAGTAAGAAAATAGAATACAGGATACTTGATTTATAAATATCTTGTATAACAATTCTATAATTTCTTATATGAATCTTATCGGAATCTTATCAGGATCATTTCAGATATCGATAAGGATCTAGTAAGAGAAAGTCACGACTTTTCGCCAGGTCGTATGGATTCCTTATCAATATCTTATATAAATCGTATACGCGTCTTATACTTATCGTATGGAATTCTTGGGACTATCTTGCGGAATCTTATACAAGATCGACGTAAGATTCTTATTGGATTTCTGTTAGATGCTTATCTGTTACATGCACGTTTCATGTGACCTTCCTGACTGTTCCTTATATAAGATTCGATTTCGAGGGTCTTTCATCTTATGGGTTTTTAAAATCATATATTTTCAAATATTAATGTGTTCGACAGTGAATTACTGTGTACTACTCACATCAATGAATTTTTAGAGTAAGCCTACATGTGTCTGTTCATGGATTTTTGCAATGAAACATACTTAGTCTATAACGATATTTCCTATGCAGTATCTTGTTGATGATGTTTATGTTTGTTACTGTCTGTGTTTTTTTTAACGAAATTTTCAATACGTTAGCTCCACAGCATGACTGAATGATTCGCGAATAGTTTCTTTATTTTACGATTTATCTAATGAATCGCTAGTATATTCTTTCAGATTTTTGCCTTGATTAAATACAGCCTCGTAAAGTTTTTTGTATTGACAATACCATCAGAATAAACGGTTTCAAATGTTATTATAGTCCAATGGCAAAAGATGTTAAATCATGCGGCAAACATTGTGTTAAACCAAAAGAAAGTATTCCAAAAAAAGGAAAATATCCTCCACAAAATTCCATACAACCATCAAGTACTTATTGGTATATTTGTGACATTTATGATTGCGATACTAATGAAGAGTGTAAAGGACATTAAAAATGTTATCATAACATATGTTATGTTTCGGTGCGTAAAGAGGATCTTATATAAGGAACAGGAATGTCATATCAGGAAGGTCACATGAAACGTGCATGTAACAGATAAGCATCTAACAGAAATCTAATAAGAATCTTACGTGGATCTTGTATAAGATTCCGCAAGATAGTCCCAAGAATTTCATACGATAAGTATAAGATGCGTATACGATTTACATAAGATAGTGATTAGGAATCCAAGGAATGTGTATAAATTAACATTATTTTTTTCTCGTTTATTCAAATCTTAAAATCTGAATAAACTTTTTTTAAAGAAATTCTCGTAAATTCTACCACACAATATATATCAAAGTGTTGCGATTATTCGATAAAACGTCATCATCGTTAAACTCTCTACGTAAGCAGTTGAATTAGTTCTAATAAGTTCACCTACAACAAAAGATAAAAAATAAATTAGTGAAAAAAGTTAACAAAAAAATAGAAGTGAATATAAAATATCTTACTCAGATAACAACTATATAACAAATCGAATATAAAAGTTGAACACACTGACTTATTGTATTTCAACATCGCCATTGAACAGAGATAAAGAAAGTTAGAGCAGGAAAATCAGATGTAATTTTATATAAAATTGAGCATATTATCAAAAATAGAAAAAACTTTTTTTGTAGGAATCTAAAGCAATCACGGGCACCTTAGAAAGATAAAAAGTTTTGTTTTCATAGTCCATGATGAGCAATGGGTTCATCACTTGTCGTGTACATATTTTCCCATACGTGAGATAAACATACAGATGAATGAAAACGAAAAAATATTTGCAATGGCGTGGCAATTGCAGCAATAATTGACCATGGTATGATGTGATAAAAATCCAGTTGAAATGGATTTGCCTCATGTTTTGTCGTTGTTGTTGTTTCTTCAAACCATAAACTCAAATCTATCATTATTAATAATGTAATAATTTCACGCGCAGGATATTCTTTCTTGGTCGTTCGATTTAAACGTTTACGTAAAGCGATAAGAATAAAAAATGCATGGACAGTTCCTTCAATAAATTCTAAATAAAAAGCAATAAAAATAAATTCAAAGATCATTACTTTAAAATTAGTAATAAATTAATTTAAAGTAATTTTAGTAATAAATAGAATAAGAGAGGAGGGCTAATGAAAATTTCTATCAATAAAATACGTAACTACAGAATATAAGCTCATTGAAAATAATGCTTACCTAATATAACAATCGCTATTTTGATATAAGCAATCCAAGTTGATGTGTGTCTATTGTTAATGATTGCAAATGCACTGAATATACTATAACAATAATAAATAAAAAAATAATTATTACTCCTTCTAGATACAAATGCCATTTGCTGAATTAGCTAAAATTGTGTATTTGTTTGTTTGTATAAAGCTTTATTATTTAAATACCTCAAGTAGAGGGGTTGGTAGTATCACCTTACGGGCGCTGACTACCTTACAACATTTAAATTCGCATGCAGAAAAAAGGGAGAAAAATATGTAAAATATTTAAAGAATCATTGACTAGTTTCCGCATTAAGAACATTACAAGCTATTTAATTTAGCTAATTCAGCTAAATTTCTGTATACGCTACCCTGACAGCAATAAATTCGAAAAAGAAATTTTTTTTCAAAATAACACATGCTAAGACTATATAAATTGTGTACAATCCTAAACTGATTGCATGTCACCCTCACCCCCATGTCCACATATGTTTAAAGAATAATTCGGTACTACTCTCGTGTTTGTAGCAACATTAGATAATAATACGAAAATTGAGACAATGAAAATAGCATTCTTTTCTGAATAACATATTTTCCTTTCGGATACAATAATAGCTTACCTGTATAAGTAAATTCCCGTTAGCGAGACAATAATCAATACATCATCAAAACCTTAAATTTAAAAAAAGCTTACGATAACTTCAAAACATAGAAAATTAGAATATGTACGTGTAGTTGTTCGGCGATAATGCAATTTTCTAATTTTGGCCAATGCTATTGTTGTTGCAATCAATGACATTGAAAGTAGCCATAGATTAACTAGAACATTAATTTAAACTTAATATACTCTCAATTACCAACTATCGAAAGCGTTTGGAAAAGCAAAATTTACCTATTTCGATGATGGCTATACTGTAATTTATTTTTCCATTGAACATAGAACTATGTGGTGGTTCACCATGTGACAGTTGTTGTAATACATTTTGTCCTTTACGCAAATCACCAGCTGATGGCGAATGTGAATCAACACCACTTTTATTTCGAAAACCGGCATATAAAATAATACTAATAACACTGCATGAAAATATAATCATTCCCGTAAATAATCCTTTTATTGATGCGTGGCAGTTAACCATAAATACATTCTTTGTTGATGCTTTATCAGACATTTTGTAGGCAAATGTTTTACCTACATTTTCCCAAATTAGGAAAAATAACTAGAACAACAAAAAAAGTGAAGATGAATTTACTTATTGAAGATAAACCTAACTTTTAGATTCACTCACTGTTAAGCACATAAGACTAAATTCTATGGTACAAGGATATAACAGCGGTTTCAATCTTAAATATTCGTAATTGATGTATGTTGTTGAATGATTACTAGTGTGTGTATCTAGGTCGGCATGTTCTAGTGAGAGATAAGGTGAAACATTTGAGATGGAAATAATAAACAGTTTTTAGCATCACTTTAAAAAGTGATTATAAATCTTTGTTTTACGTCATACTTCATCTCATTGTTGAAAAATTACTGACCATTAGAATGCACGCCATAAGGTGATTTCGTTTCATAAATTTGTGACTTTGTTTCAACAACCACCATGCGAAACCTGAAAAAAAGAACAACAATCCTAATAGCGTTTCAAAAAAAAAATTATTAAAAAGGCTGATTTAACTAAAGTGATAAATGAATATAATAATATTTTCATGTAAGATGCAAGAATGCGTCACACTAAGTTGTAGATGAAACTTCAATAACTGACTAAAATTTCTAGACTACTTCAGGAAAAAGCATCTTGTGAGTCTATGTAATTTGTTTTACATATGACAGGAAATCATAGTGTTTAGTTCAGCTGCTTACGTATCGGTATTATATGATGTTGCTGTGTTTATCTTAAAAATCTATTTCTTCCGGCTTAGTGCATTCTGGAAGATGCCTTTGTCGACACTTCGAAGTGTAAAAGTATAGCTGCACAGTAGCAGCACAATAATCAAGTTCTTAACGGCTGTGCTTCTTGAGAAAAACCTAGAGTAATGATAGAGAAACGCCACAGCGTTACGTTTATCCAAGCCAAACAGAAAAACTTTTCGGAATTTAAATAATAGAGAGAGTGTTAATAGTGTAAGGTGATAAACTTGAAAAAAATTCATTTCTTGTTAACAAAAGATAGTGGAGATGTGGGAGTGGTCTTATTTTGAAGAGAACACTTCACTTCACTTCGCGTCACTTTATTATAAACTATGTTTAACTTAAAAACAAACAGAGATGTCAGAATATCAGTACGTAGTGTATTCTCAAAAAGACACTGTTTCCTGGACTTGCTGGGCTTGGTCTATTCTCATTGACAATACACGAGAATATACCAGAATACGCAAATATATAAATTTCTATAAAATGTGTTGGGCTTGGCGTATTCTCATTGACAATACATAATATAGTGTCGCGGTCGGCGGGGGGGGGGGGGAGGGGGGGGCCGCATTAGAGTGAGCCCATAGGCAAAATTTGCCCATTTTAAATG
>CAJNOQ010000263.1:0-16092 GCA_905250885.1 Didymodactylos carnosus | reverse complement strand
CAACAAAATACAACAACCGCCGGGCGCGCGGGGGGGGGGGGGGGCGCCCCCCCCGGTGCAGCATGAGAGTGAGCCACTATGCAACATTTGCGCATTGTCAATGAGAATACACCAAGCCCAGCACATTTTATAGAAATTTATATATTTGCGTATTCTGGTATATTCTCGTGTATTCTCACTGAGAATACACTTGCTGGGCTTGGTGTATTCTCAGTGAGAATGCACCAACCCCAGTAAGTTTGAAAAAAACAGTCTCGTTTTGAGAATACACTGCGTACTGATATTTTGACACCCCTCCAATCGAATGTCATTAATTATAATCCATAAGTACGTTTTAAAAAGACAAAACTGTAAAAGTTTACAAACTTTAGAAATGAAACATTTTTCTCTTGAAGTCAACTGGATAGAATTTTTATTTAATTGTTTTTAATATTTAATTACTAACTATCCATTTCTATTATTTACAGATCAAAATGAGATCGTTTGACGTAATTCAAATAAAAATTTATCTCTCAGGATTCAGTATCAAGCAGCATTAGCTGTCACAGGAGCTATGTGAGAAACTCGTTCGAAGCTCCTCCTGCGTAACTTATGTTGGCTTTCGATCAGAGAATTATATCGTGTTAGATGCTTATGTCTGTTTCAAAAAGTTACGTACGGCAATTGTAGATATTGATATTTACAAAACAATATGTATCTATAATTATTTATCTTAAAAAAACTCATGCTTAC
This sequence comes from Didymodactylos carnosus, assembly GCA_905250885.1. NCBI lineage: Eukaryota > Metazoa > Rotifera > Eurotatoria > Philodinida > Philodinidae > Didymodactylos > Didymodactylos carnosus. The sequence goes on along the minus strand of CAJNOQ010000263.1, from coordinate 15,360 downwards.
CATACACATAGATTTGTGACGACAACATGAATAATCGCCACTCGAGCAAAACTTTCATGAGCTCGGATAATTAACTGAAATGAGAAAATATTTACTTCACAAAGTTTATCAAATTTTGTTGAAAACCAGTTGTCTTCTCGAAATACTATCTTGAAGTCAAACCGTTTAAATACAGTTTTATTAGTTCGTCAAACATAGTATATATTAAACGCTTACATTTGAATGTTTGAATATAAAGAAGAATTGTATGAATGAAAATAATAAACGAGAAAAGCAATTATTCAGTTATTAAGTAAGCCGAGACGTTCAAACGTACTGTCAGTGATGTGAACACCTATTTTCCTAGATAAAAGCATTGCGAGCACCTTGAGGCTACATCAAATGATTGAAACTATGATATGACTTCTATGTAAATTTTCTCATCCCGTTTAAAACAGATATATGTACTTCTCATCCTTTACCATCACAATTCACTAAGAATTTTGTATTGCCTATTTTTAGGAAGCACTTCGCTGACGTCATTCTGGAATGTCTCAGAAATCATCCATAACAGCTGTCCATCTTGTGCTCTCCATGTTTTCTAAATTGCTTAGAATTGATAAACCACTGTGAATAACAGTACCAAGACAGAAAACTAGAAAGAAATTCATAAAGATACACATGGGTAACTTATTTATACTAGAGCAAAGTGTCGGGTTGGAACCAAAAACGAATTTGCCTAACTTGTGGCTTCAGTCGTCTCAGTGAGTTCTGAACCAATTTTCACCAAAATGGAGTGTTTTTTAGATTAGAATCTTAGCTATTGAACAATCTAAAAATTATTGAAAAACATTTAAAGGAAACAGATTTCAAAGAACTATACTAAAGGGCGTGTGTTTTGGGATTCAATCAGTCTCTGTGCCAAAATGGAACCGTACAGTCAGATCGATGTCCAATTGGAACCGCTCCATTCAAATACATGAGATTTTTTCATTTAAGTAAAAGCTGTGTTTTAGAAAACTTTGTAAGACAAACTAAGAAATTTTTATATAATCATGTCCATGAGAATGAGCTCCGTCGACTGTTATATCACTGGCCTTTTACCTCCTCCATCAGTATCAGCTCCTCATAAATTCGTTCCAGTCCATTTGTAACCTTTCTGTTATACATCATCAACCTTAGACAAAATCCTACGAACTGTTTATTTCCTACCAGGATCTTACAGGGGCCACTTTCGTCAAAAAACTTACTTAAGTTAAGATTTGACTTAAATCAAATCTTAACTTAAGTTTCTTGATGAAACTGCCACCTAGCATTTAGGATCCGCCTAATAACTTCCAAACATGATCCTACTACGATTTTGCTTAAGTTTGTTTAGGATCTTAACCAAATCATAGAAAATCTAAAGATCTTCGAATATACCTGATTTCATTAGGATTCTGCAGGATTTTGTTAGGATTCTAAGAAATTAAAGCGAAATCCTAGTAGGATGTGTCTCGGATTCTGTCAGAAAACTCATAGGACTTTTGCTAGGGAACTGGCTGCTTTGAGTACTATGTAGATGGCTGAGATGTCCGGAAAATGTCATTGGTGGCAGCTGTGAGTGATGTTAGAGGCTCATATGTAGCTATTGTGTGAGGATATGATAGATTAAATGGAAAAGACAGTTGAAGCATGAATGCCTGATGCGATAAATTTGAACTGGTGTTAGTTTGTGCGGATCACATCGATACTGGTGAAGGAGCTAAAAAGCAAGAGTGATGTAACAGTTAGATCAGCTTGATTTGGATGTATAGAAATTATAAGTACCTGTTAGTGTTGTTATTGGGGGCATATTGCACTATTAAGATCTAATTTATTTTGATGTATCTTTGACGTAGCAAGTTTTATTTTTGCTTTATTTCTGTTAGCGTTCGCTGATTCTTTTTTCTCCAGAACATGGATTGTTTCATCGGATGTTAGACTAATACCATACGGTTTGTCAAGTCTACCATTCTTTGTCGCATAAATCTCGAAATTGATTCATTACATACAGAACGGTTTTGTCGATTGGTTGTTAAAAATATTTTCTACAATATCCTCTGAAATATTCTGGGAAGTAGATTTTACGCAAGCGTTGAAAACTCTGTGTATTTCAACGGGATGATTTCAGGTAGGCACGCATTTGGCTGTACGATTCTAATTAAGCTCAATGCCTAATATACAATCATCTCGTTTTTTCATACATTAAAGTTTTGTGAGTATAACTTCGTCAATTTTGGTCGTACAGATCTCGAAATAGTTGCATTCGACGAAACTCATTCTCATGGACATGATTATATAAAAATTTCTTAGTTTGTCTTACAAAGTTTTCTAAAACACAGCTTTTACTTAAATGAAAAAATCTCATGTATTTGAATGGAGCGGTTCCAATTGGACATCGATCTGACTGTACGGTTCCATTTTGGCACAGAGACTGATTGAATCCCAAAACACACGCCCTTTAGTATAGTTCTTTGAAATCTGTTTCCTTTAAATGTTTTTCAATAATTTTTAGATTGTTCAATAGCTAAGATTCTAATCTAAAAAACACTCCATTTTGGTGAAAATTGGTTCAGAACTCACTGAGACGACTGAAGCCACAAGTTAGGCAAATTCGTTTTTGGTTCCAACCCGACACTTTGCTCTATAGAAAACTATACTGATCATTACTAATTACGAACTTCCTGTTCCGACCCGAATATATAATCCGCCAGCTGTTGACTTGTCGTCATAATTGTAGCCAATCACACGTTGTACAATACTATCTTTCCGATGTCTGATGTATGCCCGAAGATTACTTACCCCACCTGAAGAATAAATATATTTGTAGATATAATTATAACTGAATATAGTTACTATATACCTGTATCTAATGCTAATCGACGATCGTCGGCGGCTCTCGAACGTTGGTTATGAACAGTTCGTTTTATTGGCAATGACATTTCCTCTAATGATTTTTCTAAATCACCACCGTTGTCATCGTCGTCCTCATGGTGATCACTTAGAGAATGATTATCGTTATGTGTCTCATCTAATTCAAGATCATCAAATATTTTTAAACCATAATATGGTGTTGTTTTTACAAGGTTTTTAATTACATCACCACGACCAACGGGACCGTTTATATTCAAATGAGAACCACTTTTTGATTTATTAGTGTTTAAGTTTATTTTTCGACGATGACGGACGATATCGACAATAAAAAATAACATCCAGAATATTGATAACCAATATAAAAATGTGAAATAAACCTAAAATAAATTATTTAGAGTAGCCTTGTTCACAGCTTCTGTATAGCTTTGATTACTATCGACTGTCAATAATTTGAGATAAAAAAAATGACGTCATCCACCTTTTTTAATGATTTTTTGATTTTAATTAGTCGGAAGAAAAGATATGTTCATTACCTCTGCAAGGTGTTTAAATCCTTGCTGTTCTTCTTCTGGAATAATTGCATGAGAGATGGAAAAAGCCACACCAACAAGAAAAATGACTAAATGTAAAGAAAAAGAGTAAAAGACTAGTTTCCTCAAGAATTATGTTCTTCAATGTTCTAATCACCTAAACCATACAGGATACTGAATATTTTGTACGCATCATTATTTTCATCATTATTACTAAAATTGAAGACAAGCGAAGGTTAAGAGAAATAAGACTAACTACACGACAGTCATACATATATTTCACTTTTTGAATGTAAGTCCGCATAGTACTGATCAAATTGATCCCTTCTTATCATTAAAACTTTGTAGAATCGAGAAAAAGAGATGAATGGTGACCATACAGAGAGAAAGATTCAACTATTTTTTAATGTACTTTCTCTGTCTCTGTATTGACATTGTTAATAGGTCACAGAAAGTTCTTAATATATTTGGTGAACTATATATAAAAAAAGATTGAACTTTAAAAATGAAAAATGAGTGCTATATATACTATATTCACTATACTATTCAAAAAAAGGATATAGTTGTTCTTATATCGTCACCACGTTTATTTTTTATTTTCATCTGGCTATGGATCTTTCTGAGTGAAAACTGACTCTAGTTTCAGAGAGATTTTGAGAGTTTTTCTAAAATACTATCATCTCGTTGGCTAAGAAATTACTTCTTTACATCATATGTTGCAAAAGTATGTAAGACTATTGCTTATAAACGTTTTGAATAATAAGAAAGATCTGCATGGAGCGTATAATATTTATGGATCCTTACGATGTTTTAGGTGCAAATCTTCGCGATTCGTCGATAAATTTTGACTGCGAAAGAAATATAGCGCCCAAAAGATTTTGTAACAACTATTTTTGATGGATACTGCGTCCATCCGAAATTAACATCGTTGACTGTAGCACACTGCCGCTTTCTCATACCTACATTTTATGCCTCTGTACTTTTGATTGCACCGACCCTTTTTTTCGAAATCGAAACATTATTATTATTCTAATTAATGACCAGTCAATAAATAAAATGCCTAGGTAAATGCATATTTATTCGCTGTACCTTTCCGCACGTTTTCCATTCATTCGTTTATTTAAGCTCTTTATTAGTCAAAAATAAGCATCTTTATTATTTCTTAGTCACACGTCTACAAACATAACCCAGGTAAACAAGGCAAAAATAATGATAATGAGAAAAATAAAACAACATAAAAAAAGTCAAAAATATCCCTCCCTATTGGGCGGCACTCGGAGAAATAGATGGAGAATCATTTCATAAAACGTACCCAAAATGACCTTAATCCGTTTAAACGAAATTTATTATTCTCAAGGTTTTGAACAATCATTTAGTCCAAAAGTAAATACGTTTGTCTCACAGCTATAAGTTCGGGGGTTATTCCATCATTCGTGTAAATGTGATTTATATTTTTCTTTCGATCTGTTCTTCTCTTTTCTGTGTAACTGTGTAACTTAGCTAGCGATAAAGCTTCAGTCAAACGATGACAATCTTTACTTTTGTTCTGATTGAAAATGTGCTACATGTTTATTTTTGAATTATTAGTACATCCTCTTTTATTGGGCAAACGGACACTTGCTCGCTAAAGAGATTTTGGCGTAAATTTGTAGTAAAAATCCTTGTCAGGCGGCCCTTCTCGGGGCTACAATGGTGAAAGTCCTTTGCAGGTCTTTCACTTTTAGTAAGTAAAGCACTGCTACGTTATATTAATATTGTAATATAGAGAGATGGTGCGGGACTTTTATTTGCTTTGAGATAAATGATAATGTTAACTAGGGATTTTTCACTTTATTTTACATTTTTTTACCAAAAGATAAATGTTTTTTGGACTCAAAGTGAGATAATAATTCAATCTTAGTACCGATAATACTTTATGATGAATACACCAGCATTGTAAGATGAATACACCTGGGGGAGGGGGGGGGGAAGCGGTAGATAAATAGGTCAAAATCAAGGCTTTATGAGTATAAAACTTCAACTCCTTCTCCTTTGGAGATACCCAGGTAGAAGAATCACACTAAGATCTTACATGATCGTACAAGACGTAAGAAGCGATATGATTCGTACTGTAGGATCGTATGATTTCTTATAGTACGATTTTGGTACGGATCTGATTATACGACGGTCTGATGTTTTGTACGAATTCGTGCAGTATGATTCGTAGAAAATCGTTTAGTAAAAATCGTACACGTTCGTGTCGTACGATTTCATACGACTTGAGTGGAGATCGTACTCTTGAGATTATTTCTCTCGTTTTGCCCCGATTCATACTTGGTTTCTTGTTTATATGCGTTTTTCAGTGTCTAATATTAGAAACTATCTTGATGCTTCGTAAACTTCAGGTCGATTTGAAAGTTCACTGAGCGCCTTTTACGCTTACTGTTCACAAAAGAACAAAATTTATGAGAGAAAGAACAATTTACATCCCTTCCTAATACTAGGCGAATATAGTAGATATGAGAATTCAGAACTTCCTCTTTTCTTATTCTACCTTACCTTATTTACTATATTAATGTATCTACACTACCTTAACTTACCAAAGGCTGAGAATACTCAGAGAAGTTTTACACTTTCCAGTTCTTCTGACTTCTCAGAGAAAAAGAAATTTCTCTACTATCACTTTATCGTACCTTACTTAATTACCTTTATTTTCTCCATTATGATTACAAGATTGAGAGAATACTAACACGGAAAGAAGCCTGCAGACTAACTAGATAAAAACAGTAAGACTCGTATGTTATTTGTACGTAAGGCCGTACATGATCGTACACTGTAATGTTGGGAATTATTTACAGAAAATGCTCGGCGATTTTCGAAAAGTCCATATATAAATTCCCTAAGGATTTTCTAGATTCTAGAAAATCGAATTTACAAGAAACTTGAAAATTCGACCTCGTATTTCCAGAATTCGGGAAATTCGAGATCGATTTTCTATAAATAATTTCCAAGATTCTTGAAATTCGAAGCTGATTTTCCAACATTTTAGAAATTCCATGTGAATTTCAAGAATCTTTGAAATTATTTATAGAAAATCGATCTCGAATTTCTAGAATATTAGAAAATCGACGCCGAATTTTCATATTTTTGGAAATTCTACGACGATTTTCTGAATAAAATGAAAATTCAATCAGAAAATCGTAAATCAGAAATTTATAGAAAGCCAGAAAATCGACAGAGAATTTATAAAAATCAGAAAATCGCCGGCGATTTTCGAGATAGATTTTCTACAAATCAGAAATTAATTCCAAATTACGATGTATACAATCATACGTACGAAACTTCTGCAGTATACTGAAGGAGTTTCACAAAATTGATCTCAAAGCGATGATGATTAAAAACACATTCATCCGAAACTGTTTTCTTCTTCCTTTAGCATTCAAAACAGTAGCACACTAGAGGGGTAATGAAGCATAAAAAAACAGCTGTAGAAGAAAGAACTCAAGATTTTATCTTCACTTGTCAGATCAAAGATAAAGAAAGTGTCTAAACGCTAACTCGTTTGTGAACTATCGCAATCTAGATATTAAAAACTAAATTTAACTTTATCAGCCTACTCATATATATGCTTCTTAGTGAAAATGTTACCATGTTATTATATTATCCCAAATTAATGGCTCTCATAAAATGATGACCTAAATTGATGATGATGCTCAAAAAAACGACAAGTTATATTATTATAGTATGATGAATTATATTAGTTGCATACACTACATCCCTATAAAAGCTATGTCATTCCCAGTACAATCTACCACAAAAACAATTATACCAGTCACTCTTTCCAAAACCTCAAAAACGCTACATTACCTATACACAACAGCTTTCCGCATATTATTAAACATGCATGCCATGGAATATTACACAAATTTAAACAACTGTTCATTCATTAAAGCTGTTGTGATCATGAAAACCAGAGTGAAAATCCACGTTCTGACCAATTCGACAATACTATGAACGATTACATAAAGAATCACAACAAAATCAAAGAAATCCTCATGATATTTTGACATAAACAAACATTGGTGTTCCAGATGAAGTGCGTGTTAAACTACCAGACAATAAAAACTTGAAACGAAATATTCATCGTTGACGATAAGAAGATTGCATGTCACCCTCGGTATTAACACCACCAAACATCAACTTTCAATTATTCCGAATAAATATCATCGAACAGCACATGATACAATTTTTTTGCGTAAAGATACTGGTCCTGGTTCAGTCATTAATTTTTTATAGCTGTATACAGCAGCGCTTTAATCATCACTTTGGGATGAACGTTTTACCACAAATTTATGCCAGAATCTCTTTAGCAAACAAGTGTCCGCGAGTAACTATCTTCGAGAGCAACTGTCTTAGACTCCTTTTTTTTGTAACATTAAGGAATTGTGTGTTACGTTACATACATTAATTTCTACAATTATTACTATCACATTTTTATGATTTTCTTTTATTTATAAACCTTTGCATGATGTTAAGTCCGCCTTCTCATTTTCACCAAATAATTTATTGCAAAACAAGAAAATAGAAAGACTAATTCAATTAGTTTATACCACCTTGATCTATCAATGAAAAAAAAACCTCAATTCTTCATACAGTGCTAACAATTTTCCGTGATCTTCGAGATCATGGAAAATTCGCGTTTGCGGCGAACTGAATTATTTGTTACTTTTTCGTTACAACATGTCTTCATACTGGCTATAGAGACTTGTAATGTTTATCTTTTCTCTCACAAATTGTCACCATGTAGGTCAGGTAGGAACCGATTGCGAATTCTCTATTATTTTCTGACGAGATCAGACCACCATATAGACCCTATTGCCACGCTCCCATGCCATTCGTTTTCCTCGCCTCCCCGGCAGACATCCATACAAGCTGTCTATCTGGTAAAATTTCACAGTGTCAAGCGGTCATAAGTATTAAAGGCAGCATAATAAAGAGAATTCGTAATCGATCCTTACCTGACCTACATGGTAACCTGAACTCTTTAGAAAATAATAAAGAATTCACAAACATATTATATACACCAATATGTATTATTACCATCCTATTGCATACCGAAATTAATTTCCAGCGAATGTGAATTCATTTTATAGAAAATCAAATTCTCCACGAACGTGCATCTTCCAAGCTATGTCTAACACGTGCATTGTGTTTATAATAAGAAGCACGTGTACCGAAGAATGAATATATTGTTTAAGATCTTTCGCTCGAAAGTTCAAAATTTTCATCTCGCATGTATAATTCTTACTCTCTAAACAATTATATATAAAAGTAATCGAACTAACCTGCCTTGAACAAATGGATTCGGCCATGACCGTCTCAATAATAATTGCGCTTCTTTCAGTAAACGTTTACTTGTAAACTTTTTATTTTGATGTGAAGCAATGTTATTATTGTTAACCATAGCTGTATTATTTGTTGGCGTATAAGGCGAATTGGAAAGAAATGATGAAGAACGTGATAGTCTGACAACAACCGGTGTGGTTGTCATTGAACGTTGAATAGACATTGAATTGTCTATCAGTGTCGAGTTATTGTCATAATTTGTAGGAATTCTATCGAGGTAGCACACACTTTTATGGTTATAGTTCTGATGAGGAGAATTCATTCGTTCAATGGATACTTCACTTTTCATCCAAGTTCTTGGAGCACTAACCGTTGGTAAACTTAAGTTTGATGCATGTTGTCTTTTGGGGGAAAATAACTGATGGGTTTGTTGCTGAGATGATGAACGCTGAGAATTCGCTGGAACATCTTGTCGGTTGAAAAACTCCGTGGGCGAGCATAGCATTGATACGGTATGCCTGCTTTTTGACGATAATAATTGTTGTTCATTTTGATCAATTTGATCATTTTCTATCGTTGGTACTTTTAGATATCTCATAGAGCTCGCCGTAGAAGAATTTCTCATTTATTATCTCCTCTTAATAATTTTTTGTTCATTAATAAAAAGCAGACTAATCTTGTAAATAAAAGAACAAAAGAAAAGCAAAACACATTATATTTTGTGTATAAAACTGTGAATTCATCTTTACGTTCACGTTTTATTTTTCCATTTTACCATGCTGTTATGCAAATGTGTTTGATTTTATCATTTTCATCATTTGTATATTTATATGTGCTTTAAACTGCCAAAAAAATATAGGATCAATGATAAAAGGTTTACTTGAAACAGACATAGCCTGGAAAAAACACATTCATCCGAAACTGTTTTCTTCTTCCTTTAGCATTCAAAACAGTAGCACTCTAGAGGAGTAATGAAGCATAAAAAAACAGCTGTAGATGAAAGAACTCAAGATTTCATCTTCACTTGTTAGATCAAAGATAAAGAAAGTGCCTGAATGCTAACTCGTTTGTGAACTATCGCAATCTAGATATTAAAAACTAAATGTAACTTTATCAGCCTACTCATATATATGCTTCTTAGTGAAAATGTTACCATGTTATCATACGTAAGTGACCTTGTATCAATTTTTTTTCCTGCCTTTGCTTGGAGCACAATAAAGCTTCATTAACGGTCAAAATAGCACATTATGCACTCAATATGATTGATCATTTCTCACTGTTTAAATGACAACACAACTAGTTGTATTTACATCAAGCAGTATTCACATACATCTTATTGTTTACTTTCCACTTTTCTGGTGATAATGTTGAGTCTTACTCGACATGAAGACTAAAAAAATCATTGAGAAATCAAATATTTTTAAAATTCAACTAACATTATACTTTCTATTTAATTTATTACTTATCTTTGGACACCTTACTTGATTTTATCGACAAATCAAAACTAACTTCAACCCTACTAATAATTTCATTTATTAAGTAAATGATCGTTTCGCTTTGCATTTAAACGTCAAATATTTATGGATTTTATTTCGTTGTCTCTATTCGAATAGAATAATTAAAAATGAAACTGTATGGTACATGTTGATTTTGATAGTTTTACACACATATATATAAATAATATATGAATAGAAAAGGAATGAAAAAAAGTTCACAATAGCTACAGTATATCATCATCGAAACAAAAGCCACTTTTGCACAACGTATTGATGATATTATATATTGCGTACATTAGATGCGTATATAGTCGAAGTAATAAAACACAAAATTGGATCATGAATAAAGTATTAAACGAATGGAGCTTTTAGATGATCGCTATTGCAGTCAGTTTGAACAAAATCCTCTTCGTCTTATGAGATTAGCAATGCTTCGTTATGCAAATTATTAACGTGAACCAAATATTTGACTACCATGGAATTTCTCTGTAGCGGTCTCTAAATCAACGTGAAAATAGCAGTTCATCTTTGTCTTAAAAAGAAACGGTGAGTTATGTTGCATTTATAAACTTCAATTATATAGTACCTATTTGTTTAAAAAAGATAAAGAAAAATTTATATGTGGATATATAAAACACGTAGATTTATATTTTATTATGTCATCTTGTCACTGTAACCGGCTTGTCACTGCCGATGTTCATTGATTCTTTTTTATACATGTCAGGTGCACAATAGGCAGAGGGTGAAGAAGGATAGGGTTGCACGAAGGGAGTTACCAAGGGACAATATTTTATTTCATTTGCATTTACATGACTTGGTGTAACGAATTGTTCGCTTGTTTCTGTGGTTAATCCACTATGTGGAATGAAACGTTGTGGTTCGTGTATCTGACGAATTTTGGCCGATTGTGAAAACCATGCAGAATCTTGCATTGGTAGTTGTTCACGATCAACACTATCGATCGGTAGATGATTTGGTGTATTGCCAAATCCTTGTGCTTTTGCATATTCTTCAGTGTCCCAGAAAGTAACCGGATCTTTTTTTGCTATTCCTTCCCATTCGTCTCTAAAATGAGAAACATGATATTTTGCTTTTAAAAATAATAATTTCAAGCGTAAACAAACTTACTTTCTCCATCGACGGTGTTCTTTATTATAAGTGGTCAAATAGGGATCAAGTAAATTAAAAACACCTTGCTCACTAGGATCCCAATTCCGTGGTATTGCTCTTCTTATTTTTTCATCTTCAAGTAAAACCTAAACGAACAAACATCATTAAAAAATATACATCACCAATGAAAATTCTACATTGGTAAAAAAGTTGATTTTTTGTAATCTAAATTCCTCCAACATAGTATACAAAAAGGAATTTTAAACGGCCGATCTTTATTAATAGAGCATACTTTTGTCACTGGTTGAGTTTTATCTGTCAAATATGGTAATTGCCGATCGATTCGATCAAGCTCATATTTCATGTTTTCTTTTGCATCAAACTCTTGTTTATATTCACTCTTTTGATTTCCCATTGTTAATGAACGATTCCATCCGTGAGCCTTTAACTGGAAAAAAGATTTAAAAATAGATTTATTCCTTTTTCACAAAATTCAAAAACATAATACCTTTTCGACAAAATCTGTCATATAATTCACTTTCCAATGAGCCGGTGCTTTTTTGTGATGATGAATTTGATCATTGTAAATTTCTTGTTGTGGATATTTATTATCGAAATAAACACTATTTGTACTTTTGAAATGTTGTTCCGGTATAATTTCATCAGCACAATTTAATTTTGGCGGCAAAGGATCCGTAAGAACACGCTACAACAAAATTTCCATTATTAAACATATAATATATTTCCTAAAAACTCTTCAGAATGATACCTTGAAATTTGAACTAGGAAAATAATAGCCTGGTCGATATTGATGCCCAACACCTGAACTTGTTTGAAATAAGTCTTGTCGCCGCTCATCTAATCCAGTGTCTAACATAATTAGTCAATAAAATAAATGCACACTCTAAAAGGTGAATTTACAAAAAAAATCTTAAAACGTTCAATAGATAATGCGCTCTAGTGCAAAATAGACCTTTCTTAATCAGAAAACAAGGTATATAACGATACACAACACATTCCATTTTAGTACACACATTTCCATTCTATTTTTCTCAGAAAATCATATCAACTCGACAGTAGTTTTAGAAACTTTTGATAGCCACGATTAAAATTGTACTAACTGTATCCTTCAAACAAGCACATAAATGCAGATCATTTATATCTCTCTTCTTTAAAATCTCCAAATTTCACGTTGATAGTAGAGATTTATAGATAAACTTTACGGATGTCTAGTTTTGACCGTAAACAGATTATCATTTCAGCCATTCTATTATCGTCTTCATACTGTTGCATAACAACACCTTCATAATTACATCTCATACCGAAAATGGAAGATTAGTTAAACCTATATTAAGCAAACTGATGAAATGCATTGAGCATTGAATCGACTTTTCTCCTTAACCTAATTCATTTGCAGTAGTGGGCGCTGTTTATAGCGATCTGTTGACGATGGTTTCAAGCAATTGAAATCGAGATATTCCATTCTGTGGAAGAGTGGAAGTATTATATGCTTGTTTACCGCTAGCCGTCAAAAATAGCCGTCAATTAACGCCTAGCCATTAGCTTTAAAAATATGAAAAATGGCAGTATGAATAGACGAATATTATGCTGGTCTTGATCTTTTCATGGGGATAAGATATCTATCTGAGAAAATTTAGTGGACTGCTTCATAAACAGTGTTTTTAGGCAATATCGACAGAAAAGTTCAAAGGATCCTACAAAGTTATACATCTCTATTTTGTGTTGTCCACTACAGTAGAAAACGGCATTGATTCGATCGAAGTTTTAGAGAAATGCAAACAGAGATAAGATTTACGAATTTTCTTTTCTTTTTTGGATTCTTGCTCATCAACATAACTACAAATGAATGCCCCCTTTAATATAGTATAGTAACAGTAGTAAGGATATAAAAAAGGAAAAAGATTCGGAAATCTTAATTGTTGAAAGTTAATTACCTTGATTCCTAAGTCGGTTTTCTACGAAAATAGCTTAGCCAGGATCTTGTTAGGGGGAGGCGATGCTAGAGATGGCACCAGGACCAAAAACATTTGCGTGCCATTCCATTAACTTTAGTGGTAAACTATTATTCGATCACGTATTTTGTACAGAAATGTTTGCTCTTTCACCCTACATATTTTAATACATTTTGCGACACAGCCAAAAAGTAAAGATCTCAATCTTTCATAAGTATTTGATGAAAATATTCTATATCTAACGAACTTATCCACACAATCAATTCATTATAAAATATTAGCTCAGAGTAGTGGAATTGTAAAATTTGAATGGGTAAAAAAACATATTTAGTAAAGGAGCGACGTGCATTCAGCGATTATACACCACTATTCTAGCATTAGTACAGAGAGGAGAGAGTAATCGCTTCTCTCCTAAAAATTTTTCAGGTTTATGAAGAAATAGAAACCGTCTTTTAAATATAAAAAAGCTATTCTGAGAAATTTTACTCTTCTCAGTAGCAATAGAAATCGTAAAAAAAGAATGGTATTAAACCACTATGAAGACTAGATTCTAATTAAGTTCGAAAAAGATAATTACCTTAATCATTATATAAACTAGAAACACTGAATTGAGTTTTGTAGTTTACTGTAAACTGTAGTTCGTGGGTTTGAGTGTCTATTCGTGCAAAATTGATTTTGTGTTTTTCAGTAGTTTATGTGGAAAAGGTTTCATGTAAACAATAAAGATTTCTAAATTCAAAGAAGAACTTAAAATAGTATGAAAATTAGATAAGCTTGACTGTTACATGTATGTAAGAACAATGTGGCTACTATTAGGTTGAGGAAAAAGTTCGTGTGCCGTGTTAAAATAATGATTTTAATAATAGCTAGAATAAATTTGAAAAAAGATTTGAATAGCTGAAAGAATTTCCGATCTCAAGTGGTGTATACAAAGGCTCCATCAAAACTCCTGAAATCAGGGTCTCTGGAGAACTTAAATCTCAGAAAACCAAGTCCCAGAGTTCAATCCAGCAATTCTTTGCAAATAAGTCCATCGTGTAGAGCAAACATTTCTGAAGAAATTGAGACGTCTCCGAGCTGTTTACGACATTTTCTCACAGAGCAAGAATCAATTTACGGAAAGCCCCATAGCAGCAAAACTAACGGAAAAACAAGAAGATACGCCCTTAGGGCCTTTTGTAGGGTTACCTGAGATCGGAAATTCTTTCAGCTATTCAAATCTTTTTTCAAATTTATTCTAGCTATTATTAAAATCATTATTTTAACACGGCGCACGAACTTTTTCCTCAACCTAATAATTCCAATAACTACTATCCATTCCAAAATACAGTGTCGGTGGGCATTTTTTGAATAAATTTTGATAGGAATGAGATAGAGACCTGTGATTTTGGCTATTCGATAGCCAAGACTTGAGAAGAACTTTTCGCAAGCGAAAACAACTTTTGAAAACACTTCAAAGATCGGGTTTCCAGAGGATCTTTGGAAAACCAGCTCCGTTCTCAGAAAACTAACATATAATGTTAGTGATTCTTTTGCGTGCGCAGATAGTTCGGACGTTACTCTACAAAATTATGCAAGTCCCGGCTCTCCAGCTATCTTCGTTCGGATAGAGCTCGCTTTCCCCGAGCACGTGTCTATCTCCGAGCAGGCATCTCTGCGAATCTCGAAATGCCATGGAATATAGGTAATCGACTAGGGTGAGCATAGTGGCAACATTGTCTTTGTATAGAAATGAATATAACTTCGCCAGAGGCATTTTTGTGAAAAAACGGTTTTTCGCCTGTTACTAGGAAACATTAAAATTTCTATATCTCGATCAGATCTCATGCTGACTCGAGGAAATTTTCAGGAACTGCTCAGGACAGCTCATAAAGCATAATCGAAGACGAAAAAGGTGAATTCCAGCCGGGCATTCTTTTAAGGTTTTCCAAAATCCTACTGAAAAACCTTTTCCAGTCTTTCCTGAAAGATTCCTTGACACAACATGAGATTTGATCGAGATATAGAAATTTTAATGTTTCCTAGTAACAGGCGAAAAACCCGTTTTTTCAC